>CABHPP010119060.1:41690-126789 GCA_902168425.1 Peromyscus attwateri | reverse complement strand
TGGTCTCACTTGACACAACTCAGAAGCCTCAGGCCTCACACCCCTGGTCCAGCCTTCCCCAGCCGCTGCCCGCTTCTCCCTTCTTCCCACGGTGCGAAGGTAGACATGCACATGTGTGCACAAGTGTGGAGATGCACATCTCTCTTAAAGTCTTATTCTAATTCTGTGAAGTTCCAATGCCATGACAAGCCTTCTCGGACCACTAGCTTCTGTTTCCCCTCCCACATCCAGGTCCCTACCTGCTGCATGTCCTTTGCAAAGACGTAATCACAGCCAAGTATCATTTCTGAATGCATTTGTGTCCCAGATAATTGCATTTAGTACTTTCATATAAGTCATTCCATGGTCAAAATAGCTTTGTCGTATAAAACAATCACCCCACAGACGGCTAAGAAAACCTGTGGTTCAGTCCTCAAAACCGACACAAAAAGAAGTTTTTGGTTTCCAGGTTCATGCACAACCCTAACTGACTCAAAAGGACAATATTTTTTTCCTGTACATGACACCTTTAGACACAGACATGGGACCCAAAGGATAATGGATTTACAGCACATTTCTCTATTTTCTGCACCAAAGCATGTCTAGTGGCAGAGAGGAGTGAATGGATGTACATGTATGTGTGAGAAGACGGAATGTATGCGAGTGGGTGAGCAGAGCATATGCACACACTGGAGGAGACGAGCACAAAAGAGACTTGGGAGACTATCAGTCTGTGGCATTTGGTTGCATGCATATGATTCCTTTGAGGTCTTCTATATATCATACAATTCTGTTTCCAAGATTGCATTCCACTACTTCATATGTTTGTGTCTGCTGTAACGGTTTTATTTTCTTTTGGTCTTTTTGAGACAAGGTCTCTCTGTTGTGCAGCTCTGGCTGTCTTGGAACTCACTATGTAGAGTAGATGACTTCAGACTCTCCATGTAGCTTGACTACCCTGTGAACCCTTGGTACCTGTCTAATGCACTGCAGAGAACAGATTATAGTCTTGGTATCTGCATAGACCTGGGTCTGAACCTTTGCACTAGGAGACTGGCAGGTTACGCCAAAAGCAGCAAATTAGAACACATCTAAAACCATGTCTATCATCGTGCCATGGCATGGTCGGCACTCGGTAGCAAGGGTCATTATTTTGGTGGTGTTTCTTATTTAACCAAGCTGGCTCCAGGCACTTTTGCTGAGGTAGCAGCTGAACTCTGCAGTTCAAATGTCTCAGATTCTGTAGATCCTGTTGTCATATTCTCTCGATATCTTGTCATTTTCCTTCAAAGCATTTACCGCAAAGCGTAACTGTGCCCTTATTCTGTGTTTCTAAGATGACAGCCTACTTAATAAAGCTTTCCTCCTAGTGCTACACACGTCATAAAAGCAGACTCCTTCTGCGTGGCTCACAACTGTATTAATTCCTAGAGTGCTAGCTTAGTGCCTGGAACAAACTAAGTGTCCAGTACTATCTCAGGAATGAATGAATGAGTGAAATGGTATAGGACATTTGTGTCTGTATATCCTGTGACCTACAGGCATTATAAGGAGAAATGTGCACATCAGTTGGGGCGAGGAGTCTTCTTCTGTTTCCTCTGACTATTCCACAATAGTTTGTGCCATGGATGGTGTATAATGTTCCATTGTAGATCAATCTCATTGGCAAACCTATCCATTACAGTTACCCAGACTTCTACTATCACAGCCCAGGATCTGCCATACATACTGACCTAGATGACTGCCCAATCACGTGTTTCTGTCAACTCGCAGCAGTCATGAGGAAAGCTCTGTTTCCATTGCGTTTAAAAGGAAATTACAGGTATTTATTGCACATTACTTATTGTTTAATATTCTGAATTTATGGTCATTAGTATCATATAGAAGCCTGTTTAATATATAGACTCCTGGTGCCCCTTCCCCACACTTGATTTAAAACACCAAGTGTGAAACCCTGGATCTAGCATAGTAAGTAAGTTCTCTTGGTGAGACGCAGGAAGACAGGTTCACTCCTTAGGAAACTATTGAAAACAATTGCCATAGCATTTCTTAATGACTTGCATGCAGATTAAATTGAACCATTATTTCTGGGATTTTAGTAGATATAATATGTAAGAATGTATGTAAATCCTTGTGAGCCTTTCACTGGAATCTTGGCAGATTGACAAAGCTCTGTATTAAGTAAAATGAGAGGGGGAGTTAATAGTTTTGATCCTTTAAACAATCGAATACAAAAATCTTTTGCAACCTCAAGATTTTAAACTCCTAGTGCTTGTAAATTGCTGTTTAGCTGAACAGAGAGAGAGAGAGAAAAGCACCATGAACACACTCAGGCCTCCCAAATGGCTATTTCTAATGGGTGAGGTGATAATGAATGATTGTGGTGGTGCCGGTTGGTCACATTATTCTGCAAGTCTTTGTAGGAGTCCCAAGGGTAGAGGCTGCTGGAGACTCTCACACTTGGAGGGGATCAAGCAGAAGAAGCACAGATAAGGCCTGGTCAATAAACTCACCCATGCCACGGGAATCAAAGTCCTACTGGTGGACTCTCATTAGTCGTACCTAAGTGGCTGTGAGAGGACTGCGGAGAAAAACCCACTCTAGTATAGCTTGAAGGGAAGAAAGCTTTGAAAGTCCGAAGTGCAAGGCATGCCTCCCGATTGAAAATCTCCCACGAGGTGTATCTCCCACCCACAGTTGCTCCAGTTCATAGACGCTGAAGCCGTTTCTCTCCCAAGTATCGCCTATGCACCTGGGAATAAATCATCAAGCTGCATAATGGAATTCTACCTCTAATTTAGAACCTGAATTTCATGTCTTCAGAGGTATACAAAAGGCCTGTGTCAACCTCTTGCTTACCGTAAAGGCAGCAATTTGGGTTATCACCAGACACCTGTCTAACCTGTAATTTTTCCTTGCTCCATTTTATTTTGTCACCATGAATATGTAAATGGCAGTGTTCGCCAGAGTGCTGATGTGCAGTACAAAGGAGTGTGCAGTTAACTCCCGGGTGGAGGTGAAGGGAGGAGAGAGGAATGCTTAAAGGTGGTGAGTCTTCAACATTGGAATCACCCGTCCTTCACTTTATCCTACATAATTACGCATGCTCTATTGTATTTGATGTAGTAAACAAGAGAGCTCTGAAGGCAATTCGGGTAAGGACAAAAGCATCGTAATGAGGATGATGAGAGAATGACACAGACCGGCATGAAAAAGGGCAACATGAGGTCCGTCCATGGAAAGCAGGCTGTCAAATGACTTTGTTATGTTCATTTATTTGGCAGTAAATTCAGTATTATCATTGGCAGTACATTGAGCAATGATGATATTGCTGCACATATTTAACAATGGAAAATGTCTCGGGTCCCTTTGAGCTCTGTCTCCACTCTAGGCATTGATTCATTTACTTAATTCATTCAGAAAACACACTCTGAGCATCAATTACATACTAAGCATTGCTCTTGGTGCAGAGTATGAACAAAATCAGACACATTTCTATTCATTTTCAGTGACTGTAACTCTATGGGGAGATATAACTTCGACTCAGTGTCTTCCAGCTAAGACTTGAGTGTTAAGCAAAATTTCCTAGTACTGATACTCAAGCTGTCTTTCCAGAGCAGCAGAGGTTTAGAAGAGACATGGAGAGCAATGACGCAACAAATGGATGAAGAGACTTCCAGGTAAAGGCCTGGTAATAGATAGAGATCCTGTAGTCAACAGGATGTGGAGAGCAGAGAGGAGGGGTATGTGGTGATTAGTGGTGAGTTTGGGAGAAGAAGAAAGAACTTTGTGCTGCCTTATTCCGCTGTTGCCAGACACAGCACAACTCATATTCCTTTCTGGCACCCTGAGCTAATCTAGCCAAGCAGCCAAGCTTTGAAGATTGACTGATGGTGGTCTCAGATCCATTCACTTATAGCCAAGATAAATACATATTATAGTTGCTTAATCTCCCTACATACATCAGACCCTAGGGCTCTGTTTCCTTTTGACTTTTCTTCTTTACTTCCTCCATTTCCTGCACAATGAACAATGATAGCTTCAGTGCTGCTGTCCCAGACAGATTTAATGCTATCTTTCAGTGTTTATACTGTCTAGATTAGACTAACTTTGTAAAAATGTCTCTCTCTAAAGTCTCCCGATCTTATGTTCAGTTGTGTTTATTTTCTTTTCAAACATTTATAGTGTCTTCTTGATGTTTTTAGGAGTGGCCTACCTAGCAGGCCTAATCCCCTTGCTCTTACTGTTGATATAATCTTTGAGTTAAGCGTACAAATGCAAGGGCTTTGTACTGGCACCAAATAAAGCATGTTAAATGGGCACATCCCTGTACTTTCATCTACTTTGCCTGGGGTGGGAGTTCAGAAACACATCTCCTGCCCCATTCTTCAAGCATTACCAGAGCCTTAATAAAAAGTACTCAGAATATCTTAGGAAATGGTGTGCTAGACTGGTTCATACCAGCTCAGAGAAACAGACTACCAAATTTTCAGAAATTCTGTGATCCAACTGTTAAATGCTATTAAAATTTAAACTACACAACAACAAGAAATGATGTGTGGGCAGCAGATACTCAAAACTCATCACTTCCTAATTATCATAGTGTTAATGCTCTTCAGTTTATTGTATATTGCTTCTGTGGAATATTGTGTAACATGGTATGCTACTGTGTGTCTCTTCTCACTCCTGCATTTAATTACGTCATGTTGATAACTTTAAAAAGGCCACGGTAGAAGAATTCCCTTAAAAGAGAATTGGCAAATCCAGGCCAATAAAATGTCTCATCAAGTCGAGTGTTTGCTCTGCAAGGCTGATGACCTGAGTTCTGTGGCCAGAATCCATAAAAAGGAGGAAGGAGAAAACCAACTCCTCAAAGTTGTCCTTAGATCTCTATAGGTACATATGCTCACTGCGGCATACCCCTGTATCACACACATACATTAGCAATAATTAGTAATTTCAATTGAGAAATTGTAAACCAGGCTTCTTGCTTTCATTCATGGTCTAGTTAAGGCCTGACCTACATATACATTATTACTGCTCCTATGGAATAATAAAAGGGAGAATCTCATTGATAGAAAATAAACATGTATCGCCAACCAGTTCTAATAACAGCAGAGTCCAGTAAAATTCATGGCCTAGGAGAAGAACATTGGAAGCAAAATATTTTCGCTCAGAATATGTACACATCTGGCTTCCAGAATCCACAGATTTTTTTAGGGACAGCAAGACCATGCCATGGGACTCTTATTTGTTGCACTGATTTGAAGTATCAGACAGGAGACTGGAGACATCTGAAGAGTGTGAGGCCTACTTGGGCAATCCACCCACACTCTGTGGCCCTGCTAACAGTGTTTGTTGTGCAAGTCTCCCAGACATTGTGAGAAATCCCAAGGTGGAGGAACTCGTTTTGTGGATTAAGGTAAAAATTGTATTAGTATTTCACATGCCAAGTGATTTCTTCTCAGCCTCTTCAGTTTCTGGGTGCTCTAAATGAGAATACATGGTCTCAATAATAAGAGAGCATAAGGTAGGTCACATACAAGATTTCAACAATGATGATAATGCAAGTGGATTTTGCCAGAAGGGCTTAAAAGGCCACTTGGACCTTCTCCATGATTCTCCTGATATCCTTGAGGTATGCTCAAGGAGAAAAAGCAAACACAAAGTTGCTTAGAGACAAGTGGATCTAGGGGGTTCCAGCTGCTTTCCTGAATTTAAGGATAGAGTCAGTTTAAGACCACAGTGAGACCAGAATCTTCCAACTCTGACTCCTGATCAAGTATGATACTCACCCCCAGATGGTCATGAATGGTGGTTCTAAACCTCAAGTTAAATCCAAGCTAATTACTCTCACAGATAAACACACAGCAGTCCAAATCCCCTTCAAATTTCTGAGGTTCTAGAAACCTTTACTGAACAGGCAAAGAGACAGACTTGTGTATCTGAAGCTCTCCAGGGTACCTGTCCCGAGTCCCAGGCAGAGAAGTCAATATTACCATTACACAGCAAACCTTTTCCTTAAGATAGCAGAGGCTTGAACAATTTTATGATTTCTGCCTGATTTGAAGTCTCCCCACAGCTGACTCAGCAAGTAAAAAGTGTAGCTTTGTCCTTAGTCTGCAGCTCACTGAGCACATCATTCTAATACGAGTTGATGGGTAAATTCAGAAAATCTCCCAGGTCTTGTCTCATGAGAGTGAGTACAAAAATGGTATTTCACCCATTCTCAAATGTGGTATACCATCTATCTGGCCTTTAATCTCAACTATTTTCCCCTTACAATTGTGTGTGCATGTACGTGCACATCTATGTCCACACGTATATCAGAGTGTGCATGTAAAGGTCAGAACATGGCTTGTAGGAGTCAGATCTCTCTTTCCTCCATGTGGTTCCCAATGATAGAACTCTAGTCACCAGGCTTGGTAGCAGGCACACTTTTATCCACTGAGCTATTTCACTGACCAATTACCTGGTTATTAATCACCGGAAGGAATGATACGAGTCTGGGACAAGACACTTGAAAGACTCTAAACACCTATCTTGGTTGAGACCTTTCTTTTTCTGATTTTGAAAATTACAAAGCAACTCTCACGCTTCTTCATGGGAATGTGATGTCCTTTTTTTCTAAAATAATGATGAAATGCACTTTAGAGAGCTTTCCCAAGTGGGATTAACACAAAGGAAGCACTCATGTCATTACCTGCCCAGGACAGACGTTGCTAATCAATTAGAATGAGCCTAGATCTGTATCCATCAAGGGATCAATGAAGCTCCTCATTCTCCATGTGGGACACAGTTTATAATCTGCCCCTCCCCCATTCCTCAGTGTACTGCCACAAATGCATCTAAACTGGACTTGTGACAAGCCCAGATTTGAATCAACCATTTTTACTTCATTGAAAATTAGGACTACAGAGTTAAAAACCTTGGTTGCAGTTACAACAGCGACACCAAAATTTGAAACCAGATCTGCAGTGTTTTTTTACATTGTGACGCACTGCACTAGTGTTTAAGTAAACCCCAAAGGGTTTGGTCTATGGGAGGACACAATCAGAATTCCCACCCACGGATTTAAGGATCAGCTGATGGATAAGACCAGAGCGGGCACTGCCTTTGTTTGACAAAAGTTAAGGTAGATGGAACTGGCAATGAGCTGTACACAGACACCGACAGACAGATAGGCAGGCAGACAGACAGACACACACACACACACACACACACACACACACACACACACCAAACAAGATTCTTTTCATAAATGAATTTTCAATGTTTATGATGTTAAGGCCAAGTGAAAAAAATTAAATGGGCGAAAAAATATAGAGCTGAAGGAGTAAGGAGTTCTGCAATTACTTACTATTTTGCTTACTTAAGTAGACTTATGAGTTGAGTTAAGAGTAAGCAAAGCATTTCAGTCTTATAGGGCCTCATCTTTGCCTTATAAATTGTGGAAACATGGGTGGATATGTGAGGGATTTGGAAGAAAAATTATAGATGATGGAAATTTAGAAAGATGCAAACTTGAGCTTGCTTTCCTTGATAGTTGATGAGAAGGGACTAGTCCATGTGCCCAGCAAGCCTAAGAGCAATTAATTAACTTTTTGATGCCATGTAGTTATCAGACATGTGAGGCTGTGTGGTTGGGCATAGGACCGGAAGGCCTACTGCAGGTGCAGCACATTCTACTATCTCTTGGAGCAGCTCTGGCGTTGGAACTGCTCACACACCCTGCCTGACACCCTGCCCTCGCCGTAGGAGACACTGGCATGTCTTCTACCTACACCCTTGGCAACAGGCCTCTTTGGGATGTGCCACTTTGCTTAGAATCTTGCTTAAGTGGGTAAGTATGACTCAGAAATTTCATACTTCCAAAGCCTTGTTAAAGTTCAGATATTTCGAGGAAGCAGATTCCAGAAGTATCAGGGTTTCTGCATGGCTTTCCATCTCAGCATACCTGCAGCTGCTGTCCTTTCTGCTCAACAGAAGACCTAAAACATTTCCCAGGTAAAAACCAGACTCTGAGCTACAAATATAGACACCATCGCCCCCTCATTTTGCATTGGTTTCTCTTATTGAGACCACAATGTTATCAAAGGAAGTATTAAGAATTCAGTAAAGTAGTTATAGCAGTAATAATGCTCACCATTGCTATCGTAAAGAATTTGATTCTGTTAATAAATCCAAATCTAGTGTACAGATTATCTTTGTAAATGTGGACTGTTCTCACCGGCCACTGAACAGGTTGATGCTCTAATAACATTGTGACTTCTGCTATATGTAAAGAGTGCTCAGGGCTGCTCTAACAAACGCGCCTCCAGCAGACATTCTGTGCTTACGCTGTCCCCTCGTTTCCTTGGATCTTGGGTTTCTAGATTTTGTGCCAAATTATGCATGTTATTTTCAACACACACACACACAGAGAGAGAGAGAGAGAGAGAGAGAGAGAGAGAGAGAGAGAGAGAGAGAGAGGGGGGGGGAGAGGGAGGGAGGGAGGGAGGGAGGGAGGGAGAGAAGAAATAAATGAGTAAAGAGCATCCTACGCCAGGAGGCAGACAGAGCTTCAGACTAGTAAATTGCTTCAGTCTTTGAACTTGCCTTTCTCCAGGCCTGATACTGCCCGGGGTCTTTGGGGATGCCAGTGGAGAGCAGGGAAGCCAAGCCTAAGAACGCTGAGAGATGATTCCTCCTGCAGCACTGAACACCACTTTAGCTCAGGAGAAAATGAGAGGACCAGAGAGGTCCACATTTTTTTTTTTTTTTAACATTTGAGACAAAGTATTTATGAAAGATAAAAAGAAGTGGGTTTGTTTTGTTTTTTACTTGTGAACTTCTCACAAGGTTTGCCTTTAACTGACAATGGTCCCATTCTTGGTCACACAGCGGCCCTTAAGATCGAGTGTCCCCTCCCCCGAACCACTCCACCTCTTCTGTACTTATTTACTGTTACTAGTTCCATAGTCACATTCAGGGAGCTCGCAGACAAAAACACCAAAAGAAAACCAATCAAAAGGTTCACACCATCAGCCTGAGGCCAGCTACTCAAGGACCAGAGGCAGTGGTAAGGTGCTCAGTAAGAACCGAGCTCAATGGATTGGTGTGCTCTTCCCTGGGGAAGGAAGCGGCTGCTCTCAGCATTCCTTAGCTGCCTGTAGTTCTCCGTGCAGAACCGCGACCTCACGGGCCTCATGGCTATTGCTATGGTCCTTGTTCAGTTCGTGTTTAGGCAACCCTGTTGGTGAGACTTCATGCGTGCAGCTCTTGACATTGTCAAGAGACACAATCTCACAGCACACTCCCTGACCCTCCGACTCTTTCAGTCTCCCAGCTTCCTCTTCTGCAATGTTCCCTTAGGTTCAGGGGTTGTTTTGTAAATGTATCGGGGTGTGTTTATGTATTTAGGAATATATATGTATATAAGACACATATATTTATGTAGCAACAATTAATAAGAAAAAGATGAAGTAGAAAAAGATGAAGGAGGGGCAAATGGGAATGTCTAGAGGGATGAAATGGAAGAGAAAAATGATGTAAGTATATTCTAATCTCAAAAAAATAAAAGAAATAGTTTAAAAAAAAAGATTAGGGGTCAAGCCAGGCATGGTGGTGCACAACTTTCCAGCACTGGGGAGGCAGAGGCAAGTAGATCTCTGCAAGTTTGAGGCCAGCCTGGTCTACATAGTGAGTCTCAGAAAAGCCAGGGATGCACACAGAAACTCGGACCCACCTGAGTGTGCATGAATTCTCTCTCTCTCTCTCTCTCTCTCTCTCTCTCTCTCTCTCTCACACACACACACACACACACACACACACGCACACGCACACGCACACGCACACGCACGTACATACCACATACATATGAAAATGGAAGGAAAGGTCAAGAATATTGAAGACAGAGAAGTCCTTGCTTGTGGGAACAGAGCCGCTGGGAGCGGAGCAGGTGGAACAAAGAGATGCGAGTCACCCCGGGCACACCCACAGGCACTTCTACAACCTCGGCCTCGCCAGCTAACCCAGCCCCACACAAGGGTGTGCTCTCAACGTGTGCCTTCAACCCCAAAAGCAGCTCACCTACTTCAAGGCTTTTGAAAGTTCACATGCATGCCACTCCCACAAAAGATTATTTTTAAGTAAGTATAGATATTTTAGGCTTTTGGCTGTGTTCCTTTTCTGTTGGGAAACTCATTGAGTTGTATCTGAGCAGGAAATTCATATTTTTAGATGCTATTTCTTAGGACAACACTGTGCTTTTCAAAGTGCCTTGATTTAAGGAAACAATCCCTAAAGTAGCAGAAGAGTCCATTTTTCAAACGTAACAAAACAAACAACAACAAAAACTAAAACCCCAAATCGTGACCAGTCTTTGAATGGCAGTTTGGGAGTAAGCGAGCTAGCCTGCTGATGGTGTGTGTGTGTGTGTGTGTGTGTGTGTGTGTGTGTGTGTGTGTGTGCTTGTTTCTCTCGGTCCCCCTCACAGCGGCGATACTCTTCAAGACTGACTCCATCTTGCCTAAGACATAGAACCACACACCCACAAGGCCATGTTATAAGGATAGAGGGAAGGAGCACCATGGAGCCCTGAAATCAGTCCTTCCCACGGAACTGCTGCTGTACCGGAACAGTTCCTGAGGTTCTACGGAGCCGCTTTCCCCCAAGAGTCGCAAACAGAGGCTGACTTTGGAGCTGAAACAGGACCAAAATTTCAGGAAAGGAACATTCTATTCTGAGCAGAGAAAATGGTGAAGATGCCTAGCAACAATGCCACAGCAAGCATGTCCCAGAGCGAGCAAGCGATGGCAGAGCTCTTTCCTCTCCTCTTCCTGGCAAGGAGCCATCTGTGGCATAAGCCGCGGGGGCTCACGCAGCAGACCATGCCACCCCACACTCTCAGTTTCTAGCTAGAGCATCGCTGGTTCACAGTTCCTTCCAGATTCTCTTCTCTTAAAGGTGTCGCTCCTAAAAGACTGCGATTACTCAAAGAAAATGTTAAAAAGAAAAAGAAATACTTCCCAGGTTACAAGAGATGCAGGGGAAAAGCACAGAAATCAGGCTTGAGCATGGCGCTCTCTGGCCTCACACATCAGAATGTGTGGGGGGGGGGGGCAGTGCTGTGGGATGGTCTGTATGTCAAATTGCTCTGATTGGTCAATAAATAAAACACTGATTGGCCAGTGGCCAGGCAGGAAGTATAGACGGGACTAACAGAGAAGAGAATGGAGAAAACAGGAAGGCGGAAGGAGACACTGCCAGCCACCACCATGACAAGCTGCATGTGAAGATGCTGGTAAGCCACGAGCCATGTGGCAAGGTATAGATTTATAGAAATGGATTAATTTAAGCTATAAGAACAGTTAGCAAGAAGCCTGCCACGGCCATACAGTTTGTAAACAATATAAGTCTCTGTGTTTACTTGGTTGGGTCTGAGCGACTGTGGGACTGGTGGGTGAGAGAGATTTGTCCTGACCATGGGCCAGGCAGGAAAACTCAAACTACAGGGCAGGTTTCTTATTTGTAGCGTTTTATATTTATAGACATTCTAGTAATTCATTCTGCAGTCATCCATTCCTTCGTTTCCTTAATTCCAGGGGTAAAACTAAAACTCCAGCTCACTTTGAACCAGACTCTTGCCATTGTTGATTTTAAGAGCACGGGGTTTTATTTAACTTGATGAATCTGTGTAAACCAAAAAGTAGGTCTCACAAGTTTCCCTCAGGCATGCCAGGTTCTCTGGTGATGCCCACATTGGCCTCATGAGCTGGTAATCTAAGAATCATATAAAGGAGGAAGTGAAGATTGAAAATTCTGAGGCGAGAGATGTTAAACCCAGGTGTACAGCACTCCCTTGAAAGCGTGGGTTGGACTCTCAACAGTGACAGGATGTCAAAAAGGGCCTCAATCCAGCATCCTTCCTGTTGGTTTTCATGTCATCAGAGGCATCTAGCAGGATACTTGCTGAAGCAGAGGACAGAGTGGACCTAGTTCACTTCGGCCCTTTATCACTTCCTCACGAAGTAACTACTGGGAATGTAGGTGGGAGGCAGTGAGAGGAAGAGGTAGGGCTGCAATAAATACCTGCTAACCATTGCCAGGTACAAAGTGCAGAGGCAGAGCTCGGGGGTAGGGCTTCATTAAAGGGGAGGGGAGTAGGGAAAGTATT
This sequence comes from Peromyscus attwateri, assembly GCA_902168425.1. Lineage (NCBI taxonomy): Eukaryota > Metazoa > Chordata > Mammalia > Rodentia > Cricetidae > Peromyscus > Peromyscus attwateri. Next base: position 114,653 of record CABHPP010119060.1, on the reverse strand, counting down.
TGTTGTGTAAATATTGAGTCAAGCACAATATTAAGTAATGTGCACATCGTAGCTTATTGGAAACTGACAATAAATGTGCTGAGTGGGGTAGGCAGTTTATAAATGAGGAAAATGCTAATTATCCTGCTGAAAGTCACATAGTGACATGGAAGGGCCAGAGGATGGTGTTGTAGGTGGGTGTATCAGATCGAAAGACTATGGCTCTGGAGAATTATTTTGTCTGTCTGCTGGTTTTTTGGGTTTTTGTTTGTTGTTTGTTTGTTTGTTTGTTTTGGGGGGCATTGTTTAATGAATGCTTCCCAGGTCTTAAATATTATACTTAATATTTATAAGTCATATTTAAGCAACTCTTCACAAGTATCCTATCGGGTGGGTACTGTTCTTTGTAAGATGTGATAGATGAAGAAACTGAGGCCAATAAAAAAAAAGTAAGTTGCTTTCTAGATAGCAGAATTCACACTGCTAACCAGCAGTGTATTGCATCCTTGAGCTCGGTACTTTGGTTGTGGGATCCCGACTATATCGTACATATATACGATTGTATTGCTATGGTTATATCTGACTCTAAAACGTTGGAGGGATGACAGAAAAATGGAAACCAGTCCGAGCATTTGTGTTAAATGCACCCCCCACTCCTGCCCCGCATACACACTGAGTTATTGCAGTGTTAGCATTCACCAGACAGTAATTGAGCTGCAGCGTGAGGCGGCCAGGGAATACCACTGTCCTCATTAAAATGACTTGATAAGAGTAACCAAGTTCATCTGACACAGTAGAGCCTAATAGTACAATTAGAAGGTCTTAACTCAGTGCATCCTGGTACACTGAATCAGAGCTGACAGGGGAGATGAGTGAAATGTGGGTGGCTGTTAGAATTACTAGCTTTCATTTCACTAAGTTTAAAATGACAATTACCAACTTTCACTGAGATCATTTACTTTAAAGAATATGCTGTAAGTTCAAATTTATGAAAAATGCCTCTACTGTGATTATTTTACAGTGATCACACTGGCTCCCAAGCTGGTCCTAGGCAACCATCATTCCAGTTGTGAAATAAATAGCTGATATTTAACGAGTATCTACTATTTTCTAGAGGATTATTGTGAATCCTTAGAATAACTCTACAAAGTAGATATTACTATACCCTTTGAAGATATTTGAGCCCAGCAGTGGTGGCACATGCCTTTAATTCCAGCACTTGGGAGGCAGAGGCAGGAGGAGCTCTGTGAGTTCGAGGCCAGCTTGGTCTACAGAGTGAGTTCCAGGACAGCCAGGGCTACACAGAAAAACCCTGTCTCGCTTTAATTATATCCGGAGTCATCAGCTACTGAGGAGCACTACATTAATAAATGGAACTTCAAAGCTCATATTATTGCATGTGTTTTCTTAAAAATGTTGGCAGAGCCACTCCCCTAAGCCATCAATTGGTTTATAACTTTCCAATAACTGGAACATTTTACATTCTGTATTATCCTAGACATATGATAGGAATTTCAAAAATGAAAGAAAATACTGACAATTCACACAGAGGCTCAGAAGCCGCAGCATGAACGGGGAAACAGGATCCTTTGTTCAGCCATCACCACCCATCTGTCACGCCTCCTGCCTGGTGGCTGAGCTGGTGGCTGACACAAGCCAGGCCTCCAGCAGGAGAGGTGACACTGGAAATGTAGACACTGAATACTCGACTGTGCTGAAAGTGTGGGTGAGACCGAATAAGATATCTGGAGCCTGGTCATGCCTTCTTTTGGGAACCATTCTCTCAGAGACTCTAGGATAGTGTGCGAGGCGGAACCGAGAGCCTCGTCAAGCTCAGTGCTCTGGCATCCCATGGAGGCAAAGCTGAGATGCTAGAGATCTTGGTAGAAATCTTATTCAACCTCCAGCTAGTAGCACAGCAACAGGACTAGAGCTCAGACAGGCCAAGGAAGCTGGGTTCTTACAGAAGGCCAGATCTGGGAAACTTTTATTTATGATAAAAGAAAGGAATATTGTGAAAGACAGGATTCCCAGTGACTGGTGAAGGGAAAACTGTTAAAATCACACTATTTGCACCGTAGTCTCCAACTCCAGGAAACCACCCTTGGGAAAATGAGTCCCCTTCAAGTAACTAACATTAGGGTAAGACGCAGCCAATGGTTAGGCTACAGGGCTTCTTGAGCATTTGAGGTTACTTGGAAATTGACTTTTAAGATGATATTATAAACATGAAAATGCTAATTGGCATAACTTAATTAATCTTTTATGACTTAAAGTTTTAGGAGCTCATCATTTAATCTAATCACTTTAATGAAGTCATCATTAAAACCACCAGTTATAGATCCATTAAACACACAGAGGTCCTAGTTAATGAAGTTTGGCTAGCAATTGAATGCATGCTGACAATAACCTAGTTATCTTCTGTGTTCTGTCTGGTCTATAGGTAAACGCAGGTACTGAAATACCTGGCACACAGTGAACACACAACAGATTTATGTTTATCTCTTCCCTCTCCCCGGGGTGTAGACATAGCTGTTGCCGATGTGGGTGGTACTGTGCATGTGTACATATGTGTGTATCTGTTGGAGAGTTAATGATGTGGTTCTCATAAGAGCTCAGTCCTAAAAATATGGCTTCATGGAAATCTCATCAGTGATGGCAGTGAAACAGTTGCCAGACTACAATGCTGTCCTGTTCCACTATGGAAGGAACCATGACCCTGCTTACCATGAAACAGACAGCACCAGAGGCTAATGTTGCTGCTTTCGTGGTGAAAAAGAAGAGTGCTGTTGTTTTCCAAAAGTTTGGTAAGTGATAGTGAAAAATAAAAATTATGCTAATATTCTGAGTCATTAGTATTATTAATTTTTCATTATATTTCACTGACTATGGCTTAAATTCCATAATTCACAACATGATTGTCTTGCAGCTCCCAGGACCTACTATGGGCAGATGATAGCGTGGTTTTAAGGACATCATTGCCATGCTTTTTAGTTCCAGAGGATTTAGGAGGAAAAGAAAGAAAAGTTAACATTAGCTATTTTGGCTCTTACAAGTAGCCTACAATTAAGGGGGAAATACACATCTCCACTTAAGAAATAAGAACATTAATAATGCAGCTGAAGCCCAGTTGAGCACACACTGTGACTATTTAGATATTAGTTATTAGTGTTGGGTACGACGACCTTTTGCCACACTACTGATTTCCTACCCACACCCTCCAAACACCACAGCTACTCACTTTGAACTTCCCGGAGAATTTCTCACACTGGCAAGACTGACTTTCAGGCCATCTGGATGTCATCAGAAATGAAGATCAGAAGGAATAATTTACTGACTGAACAGACAGGGAAACAGCCAGTGTGGTAGATGACAAGAAGCCCGTGTTTTTGTTTTTTTAAAAAAACATTTTTGTCATTTGGCTCATATGTGTTTCACATTTCGAAATATTTTGGGACAAGCATTAAAACTGTGAGATTGAATTTCATCGTTACAGAGAAAGCCAGGGTCCTCATGGAAGCCATCTCCCTCTCACCCAGACAGCTAACCCGTCCTCCAGCTTGCAGTTGTCTCAGAAGGGAAACTGAGGTCAGAAGACACCAAAGGAGCCCAAGGGCCACACACAAACTGAGGGGTAATCCCGCCAGACAGCCTGGACTTGCTGGGATGATTTGTCTGGCTCTCTGCTATGTTCCCATGGTGCTTTGGGCAGATTTTTTTACTTTCCAGATCTTTCTCAATCTTTTCAGTCATCCAATAGAAGGAGAAACAGTTTTAGCTGCTTGATTCCTTAGCAGGCAGAGCTGATTAGAAGTAGGAGGAAGTAACCAATGAACATTTGTAAAGGACACATCCAGCCTGGGCCACCAACAGGTTCCCACCCAATCTGTTGGTGCTGGTGGAGAGAGAAGTAGCCCAAGACTCTGATGGCCCAAATCAAGACTAGGTGTCCCCAATTCAGAAGGCGGCAAGTCAGACGGGATGAAGTCAGTCCTTGGATAGAGGGAAAACCTGCCTAAGGGTTGATGTGGGCTGCATTACCATACACATGTGCTATGATAGGAACAGTCACTTTGCAGCAAGATCAAAAACAAGTGAGAGAATGTACTGGAAACATCAAAACAAAAGCTTTTCCGTCCCTCTCTCCATCCTGTACTTATATCATAGTCTGTGGCCACCTCAGAAGTTCAACTTCCTTCAAGAGAAGGCAGAAGAAACCTATAACTAGCCATTAAAAGTAAGAAAATGTAGTTGTTTATTATTGTTATTATTTTATTATTTTTTTTATTTATTTCAGACAGTTTCATTACATAGCCCTGAATGACCTTTACCATTTAGACCAGGCTTGTCTTGAACTCACAGAGAGCTTCTGCCTCTGCCTCTGGCTCCCAAGCGCTCAGATTAAAGGCCTGTACCACCACATCCAGCCTTAAAATGAAAATTTAAGTTAGCAGACAGAGTAATGTATTTCCTCATGCCGTCCTCACACACGCGTGTCCTGATACTCTATCCTCGTTTGTCACCTCTCCCACTGACCTCCCCATGCCATCCAATTAAGTTTCCTCACAAACGTCTTCCAAAGGGGACCTTACGAAATCCACAGATGTCCAGGAAGACTTTGCTGAGTGAAAACGGGCACCAACCGTTGTCCAGGCATCTCTGTGCAGGAGTGAAGTTTGTTTCTAGTCAGCTGACCCCATGGAAGGGACATAGGGCCCTGGGAACCCCAATGGTCAGTCGTTGCTCTCAGCCTTACCCACTGCCATCTTCATGGTCAGAGAAAGCCTGACGGCGAACGGCAGCATTAGTTCTTTGTTTTGCTTTGCTTTGTTTTAGGGCTGATTTTAAATCCCCACAGACACAAGTCACAGATTTGACTAGTTGGCAGCAAAATCGAGCCAGCGTCTGTTCAAATCTGGATTCAGACACTAATTATGTGACCATCTTTGTCACACTGCTGTTCGTTGTGGGATGTGTGTTACTGGATCTCTCTAAATAGGGACCAGAATGTATCTGTTACCACAGAGTATCACAGAGACTAGGTGGGACTAACACATAATATGCATTAAATAAACCATTGACTCTCATTTTCATCATGGCTGATGTCTTTTTTTTTTTTAAGATCTAATTGTATTATTTTTAATTGTGTATAGGTATGTGTGTCTACATGTGGATATAGGCACAGGAGTGCAGTGCCCATGGAAGCCCGGAGTGTTGATCCCCTGAAGTCAGAGTTACAGACAGTTGTGAGCAACCTGACTGGGCTCTGGGAATGGCGCTTGGGTCCTCTGGAAGATCAGCAAGTGTTCCTAACTGCTGAGTTTAAGTCTACCCCATCGTTAGTTTTCTTGTTATGACTGAAGCAGATATAGTTAAATACCTCTAGAAGGTTGCCGTAGGCTAGCACCACTGCCCTAGTCCATTTGCCTGCTCCACTGAACCCATGTTTGAAGGCCACATAACCAATGGTGAGCTGCCTGCCTGAGGTCTCTGCACTTCACTTGCAGGGCCTGGTTTCCTACTGTGAGTAGAAATGCTAAGTCCGAAGGTGCATGAAACTTGTATTTTAATACATGTTACCAAACTACTCTCCCAAAAATCCACGTGACAACTAACAGAGATTTTTCAGTTGAACACATACCAGGTGGCAGGCATTATACTGTGTATCATTTAAATCTTAGTGTGATTTTTTTTTCCAAATGGATTTTATCTTCATTATATCATATGATGAAAATGAGGTACAGGTGAATAAAGTTATGTGCAGAAGTCCCACAAGAAAAAGGTGGCAGAGAAAGATTTGATTCAGATATGAGTCAAAATAGACCACATACTTTCCAATGCCTTCAACATTAAAATTAACTAGGGCCATTAAAATTACCCACAAATCTGCTAGATTTAGAAGTGATTGAATACATGATCCCCACATTTGCTTGCTTGCCTATAAAATGAGACTACCACAATTCAGGCAGCATCTCAGGTTTCTGTACTCTCTGGCATTGGTCCCCGAGGGATGCTGGGATGTCTGCATATGAGCAGTTTGGGATGGTGAGTGTGTTCCTCCTTCATGTTTGCAGGTATCAGATAAAGACATGGACTCTAGGTAGAGACAGAAGCTTTTAGCTGAGTTGGAGCTTATCCAACTGCCTCAAATATAACCCAAACTTTTTAGTGGGTTCTGTCTTTAGACATGTCCAGAGGGAGGAGACCATTAGCAGCTATATGTGGTTTGGGTATAACATGCGGTGAATGCAGAGCTTAGCCTTTAGCATTGTGGTTCTAGGGATCATGCCATACAGCAGATTCAGGATCATTACAAGGTGAGAGTACACAAGAGACTCCCCTGAATGCATGGAAACTGTAATTCTGCACTCACAAGATGACGCTGCATACACACCTGTTCTCCGTTCCCGAATCTGTAGTGAATAGACCTAGGATGATAATTTTCATACATTGTTCCTTGTTGAAAACATGGCTCGCCAACCTTCATCTTAACAAAGTTTTTAATTCACTGGGTTTCTGATAGCAGCAGCATTCTGGACTTGGTCTAAACCCCCCAGTTGGTTCTAAATGGAGGGGTTCTTGGGCTCCCTTTGAGAAACAAACACCACACCTGGCTGATGTGGCAGAGGTAGGGAAAGAGGTTTCATCTCTTAGCTTGCAAATGGCCTTGCAGATGTTCAATTATGGAGCAGAAGAAAAACGGCTAAGAGGCTGGAATAGGCAGACTGGGAGAGGCATTTCCTTTGGGGTGTATTTTTCTCCTGCATGTAATTACTGATGCTATCAAAGCCTGTACACATTGTATTTTGTTGTCACTGTTACTGAAATTATACTTCTAAGTTAAGCCCTATTTATTGATATCAGAATAAATCCAGGGAAATTGGTAAAATAAATACCATCATAAAACCTTTGTAATCTCTTCTGAAGGGCTTGTTTTACAAACATTGGCAATTTCCTTTGCTGACTTCACTGTTTTAAAATATCATTTCAGCATCCCTGAAAAGATCAAATGTGTCTCCTGTTTCCTACGGAGATACAAACGGCCTATGCGTCTCCTATAGGAATATGTGACTCAGTGAGTGAGTAACGTTTATGGAGCACTCAGCAATAGATACACGAGGAAACGAAGTAGGCAAGCGCCAGGCTCTCATGAAGTGTATAGACTAGGAGAGAAAAGGACATTTAGTGTACAGTCTAAGTGTGAGCAGTGTCTTAAGTACAAGCAAAAGGGGCAGTGAGAGCCGTCAGTTGAGGAACACGCCATTTGATGCATGGAATCATGGGATTGTGCCTTCCTCGGCAGATATATTACATGGAAGGCCTGAGCAATTAGTAAGTGTTTGCTGGGGAAGGAGAGGGTACAGAGAAGAGAAAGGGAGCATCCATTCAAGAACCAAAAAGGCCTTTGTGATTGAAGCAGGAAAGAAGGGCTACTTTTTAGGGTCAGGATTACAGACTTCACCCTAAATTTAATGTGAATCAATAAAGGGATCAAAGTAGAAACAGGGGTAATCAGAGGTTTAGCTATTTTAGAGGACCGCATTTAACTGCAACATGGTAATAGGACTTCTAAAACTCAAACATGGACAGCAGGAGATGAGCTTGCAGGCTTCTGGGGTTGTGCAGGTGGATGAGAGCAGTGGGCTGCCCTGTGACAGTGGTCAGAAGATGGAGTGAAATGGCTGAAATGGTGTGATGCTTGGAAATGGAGCTGATGGGACTTTTTGGGTTGATGGAGCCTGGGGAGAACAAGTGGTGAAGAGCACTCTAAAGAGCAACTGTGAGCCACCCCTGAGACGGGGAAGGTGGGAAAGAACCAAGCGAGGACAAGGAGGGTCACAGATTTCAACAGAAGCAGCGGCTTATGGCAAGTCAAGGGCATGTGCAAGGCATGCTCTGCTGAGGATCCCAATGAGAACCAAGAGAAACGGCATTCCCCACCTAGTTCACCCCAACCCTCATCACCTGCAAAGCGACAGTTCGCACCAGGTTTCTTGATCTAGGATCCAAGATGTATGAAATTCCAAGGCAAATCTGCGCAAGCTTCTCCTTTGGTGGAAGTCTGAACTTAAAGCCAACAAGTTTCCATAAAACCCTTGAATGAGACTGTTTAAATCCTTCATATTCAATGTCCTAGTAGTGTTAGAGGTTTCTTTCTCTATAAATGTGCCCATACTTCACATTTAATTATTTGCTTAACTTTTAAGCACATATTCCTGACATCCAGAACTGTAATTCCAGGAGAGCCAGGCTCCCCTTTGGCAGGGTGAAGTGGAGTTGAGTGGGTGGGGCTGGGGCTGGGCAGTCAGAGAGTCAGTAACTCCTGGAGCTGAGAATGGCACCCAGGCCCTCCTGGCGCCCCTGCCCTTTCCACTTCTCCAAGCTGCCTCTTTTAAACACAACAACCAATCCAGCCAAAAGACACTGAAGGGCTTACAGGGTGAATGTGTGTGTGTGTGTGTGTGTGTGTGTGTGTGTGTGTGTGTGTGTGTGATATTAATCCTGTCTCCTCTGACTGGGAAACCATTTTCCGTCTCTTCATAAGAAGCATGAATAACACCTTGTAACTCCTTGGCATCCACCACCCATTGTCTTGATGTCTCCATGGTAATGTGTGTGAAAAGAATGCCTTTGATATATTTCAAGAAAACTGAAGAACACTGTGTGCAGCAACATAGCATTAAAACAATACTTAAATCACTGCAAACTGGAAACAACCCAATTATTCATGAACAGGAGAATAAAATTATGGCATAGTCAAACAATTGAATATACTTCAACAATGACTATGAATTGACTCTGTGACAGACAACCTGGCTGAGGGCTGAGTTTCACAAGCATTGTGCTCAATGAAAGCAGACAGATGCAAGTAAACACCTTGAGTGTGATTTGGTACAGAAAAGTTTAGAATTCAAAATCTGGGGGAAATCCCATGCTGTTAGGATTCAGGTTATTGGTCCCTTTGGGAGGGCTATAACTAGAATCAAACAGAGTCAAGGGGCTCTGGGTGCACAGATTTCACTTTCAAATACCTAACAAACTTCATATTCATAATTGGCATACTGTTCTGTATGTATGTAATTTCTGCGCATTTGTAATACTGTATACTAGTTTAATGTAGTTCAATTGCAAGTTTACCAGAAGACATGAAGCCTTAAGCCAGGCATGGTGGTGCAGGCCTATAATCGCAGCACTTGGGAGGCAGAAGCAGGAGGATTAGGAGTTTAAGATCACCCTTATTACGTAGCTAATTTGAGGCCAGCCAAGGCTACACAGAACCCTTCCCAAAAAGAAAAAAAAAAGAAATAAGTGAGAAGAGAAAGTAAGAGAAGAGGAGGGGAAGGGAGGGGAGGGGAGGGGAGGGGAGGGGAGAAAAAAGAAAAAAACCACGAACGTTGGATATTTAAAATACTTAAATGAAAACATTTAAAATTTCTCTTCTATTTTTAAGTTCTAACATAACATTCATAGTAGACAATCAAAGAACACACAAAGGCACAGATTAAAAATAACCTTAAACATAACATGAAATGTGGATACCAAGTTATTGAAAATATTTTTCACAAAGGTCATTAATACATTTAAAAGACTCTCCAAATAAAGAATAAGACCTCAGAGAGACTTCAGCTATGGAAGCTTAAATGACAATTCCCACTGTGATCGTGGATAAATTAATAAATTCCTCAGTTCTGTGCCACCACGTGGAAGAGCAGGATAACTCCTACATTCCTCCCAGGGTGTTGTGCTGCTTAATTAATGTTTGTAAAATACTTTCCATTCCCTGGGTGAAAGGTACCACTAAAGAGGAAAGCATAATTATGTTTTAATTGCGGGACTAATTTTGAAGATGCCAAAAAAGTGCCTGTGAATTATTACAGATCGCTCCATTAGAACCGCAGCCGGGAGTTCTGTCTACACAGAAATATCACCTGTTACACTAAGGAAGTGGACTGTAAGTAGCTCTGGCTCAGCTTTCCTATCTGCAGAGTGGGATGGCATTCTTTCTGTGATCTGCTGGGATCCCTTTGCTGTTTGCAAAACCCTTCAAGGATCATTAGAGGAAAAGAGAAGAAATGCAGCCTCCTGCTGCCTGAGGTGAATGGAATTGCTCCTCTCCAGGAGACCAAAGTGTCAGCCTGTCTGGCAAAAAGACCACTGAGAGGTGAGGCCTGCAGGCCAGAAAACAGGCCAACTGCAGGAAGCCAGGATGCTGGGTGGTTGATTTAGGGATGATTATTTGGTGATATCAAGGGTTGTTTTATTCCATTTTCTCAAAGGGGCAGTGGATTCCACGCTCCCTTTTATTGAGGCCATCTTTATTCTTGCTTTTAATCCAAATGGTTTCTATTCATACTAAACTAGTCATTAGAACTCTGTGTATACCTTAGACTCTGGACTTTCATGAATCTAGAGATGAACAACCAGCCTGAGGGTGGGTGAGAGTTCCTGGATTCTGACTTGGGAAGTTCCAATAACTGACTTCTTGTACATTTTATGTTTTAGAAGAGAAGATATTTATAAAAAGAAATCCTAGTAATATTTTTCATTTCATATTTTAATAGGCTGAATAAAACATAAAGAGAGCCACAGAAAGGTATTTGATTCCTTGGTGACACTTTTCAAACACTACATATTAATGATATAGAGCTTTTTGGCATGGATTTCTCTTAACACGTGGAACTTCTATACTAACTAATATACACACAAATATTCCTCATCAACCTTCCTCAATAAAAGAAAACGCATGTTCAGTCAGATCAAACTACTCCCATCTGCAGATCACATATTTTGGAAATATACTTCCCTAAAGCAACAAGGTTTTAAACAAATAATCTTTCTTCTACAAGAAGAAATTATAGGGAGGTATTTTAACAAGCGTTCTAAATCTTGATGAAGGTAGATATATTTCAGTCAAAACTGCCTTGAAAAACTAAATTCTGTTTGAATATCACTGAATGCCCTCTAAAATCTTTCAAAGAACAATACCAATAAGATGCTCTGAGTTAGTGTGCATCATATTCACAAGGTGTGTGTGTGTGTGTGTGTGTGTGTGTGTGTGTGTGTGTGTATGGTGTGTGTGTGTATGGTGTGTGTGTATGGGTATATGTGGTATGTGTATGTGTGTGTGTGTTGTGTAGTATATGTGTGTGTGTATGTGTGGTGTGTAGTATATGTGTGTGTGGTGTGTGTGTGTGTGGTGTGTGGTATATGTGTGTGTGTATGTGTGGTGTGTAGTATATGTGTGTGTGGTGTGGGGGTGTGTGTGTGCACATGTGCACAGTTGCTCACGTGAGTGCTTATGTGTGTTCATACACTGTTGGTTCCATTTCTCTGGAGAAGCTAATAGAGCTGCCAGCATGTCCAGTTATGTGACTGTCAATCACTACTTTCTGAAGCTCAGTTCAAGATGGTCAGATTCAAATTCCTTCTGTAGAGCAAATAAATTAAGAGACTCCAGGGATCTACGTCATAGTGCTTAGTACCTCCCATCAAATGTTTCCTATGTTTTTTTCTTGAGTAACATTTTCTTTACTAGTGCATATTCGCTGGGCATGCTGCTGATTTTCATAATGACATTTTCATATAGGTACACTTCCTCCCAACTCCTCCTATCCTCTCCTTCCCCCTTTAGACTCCTTCATTCGCCTATATATGTTAGATAATTAATGTGCCTTTATGTGCCTATATGGAATCTAAGATCCACAATATAGGAAAACATAGAATTTGTCTTTCTGAAACTGATTTGATTTGTTCAATATAATATTCTCCAGTTCATCCATTTCCCTGCAAATGATATAATCTTGTTATTTATGGCTGAATAAAAATATAACATCTTCTTTTATCCATTATTCTATTGACAAATGGTTAGCTGGTTCCATAACTCAGCTATTATAAATAGTACTGCAACTTTGTGACTACTGGGCATGGCACAAAAGAGAACCACGTGGTTAGGCATGATCATGTGACTGGCTTTAGTCAAGGCAGTAAGCAGAAATAGGTATAGTTCTAAAGTGAAAGTTTGAAGAGCCAGTGAGCTCTCTTTCCCTCTGTTGCAGCTACTGGCAATGTCCCAGGTAGTATGCCCTTTGTTAGCTGAGGTGCTGGGGATGGGGGTAAGGATGGGAAGTTCACACAGTTCACACAGCATACATGGCCATACTACAAAGAAGAAATGAAACTTGGTGTCTTAAAACACTAAGGTTTGGGCCTGTTCATTCCCATTGCATACCCAAGCCACTGACCAACCATTATTCACTAGGATAGGCTTCATTAGAACTGTGAAGATGACTGGGGAGGGGAGAGCTTCTCACCCAGACTGTAAAACCCATTTCTCTGCAGTTCTGTTCCTCCAACGAGGCCCTCAGCACTGCTCTCCAATGTTCCCGGGATGGCCATACCTCAAGTAACTACAGCGATAGGCAAGTGACCTCAATACAAACGCAAACTGACACTTTCATACCAAACATTTAATAACTCTCCACCTCCCTCTCAAGGAAAGTCCCTTTCCTAAACTCACCTTCCTTGGAACACAGTGTGCTCATTAATTCTCTTTGTATTTGAAGGACAGTCTAAGTATGAAAGCAGATCACAGCCACCACTCTCAGGAACCAATAGCAACCATAGGCCCCTTCTACTTTACTGAAACCATGTCAAAGAAAATGTCTTCATAGAGACAACTGTGATTCACTTTCAAGGCAAGAGTGACACATTTGACTGTGATGCTGGAGATGCTGATGGATATGTTGATGGAAATGCCGATGGACATGCTGATGGCCATCCATCCAATGGTCCACAACACATTTGGGTGGAGTTGGTGGATTCAAAACCTCAACACTTAGATGGCTTTTCTCCAACCTCAGCTGGCAGGCATAAGCACAGACACTGTCTTCTACATGAAGACAGCCTGCTGGAGATGACACTCTATAATTCTGGGCAGAAGACTTTAATTCAGGAGGGAAATTAATAGGAAGCCTGGTTGTGACCATAAACCAACCTGCTTTCTCTAACCCACCATAACCAGTAATGTAGCTAGCACTTCTCTATTATTACACATTGTTGTAAACGTTTTTTGGATGGCTGGATAAGACCAAGGAGAAGATTCATTTGATCATTTTGCTATTGATGACATTATATGAATAATTTAGTATTAATCCCCAATTAGGTCATCCTAATTATTAGGGTTTTTTGTTTTGTTTTGTTTTGTTTTGTTTTGAGACAGGGGTCTCTCTACATAACCCTGGCTGTCGTGGACCTCACTACATAGATCAGACTGGCCTTCAACTCATAGAGATCTACCTGCCTCTGCCTCCTGAGTACTGGTTCTATTTGTAATACTAGACTTCATTTTCTAAAGATGGCCACAATAGTACTTCTGTTTTATATATCTCCTTTACCTTGTGAGGGTACCATTTCCCATCAAGTGAAGGGGTTGATACTTTTCTCCTTGGACACATTAACCAATATGATATAGTAGACCTCATACTCTTTGATGATGGAGGCTAGGTAATAAGAACACAGTCTGCTCTGCTCTTTGGACTGCTTATGCCTGGTACACTGACCTAGCAGGTCAGAGAAGTCTGATTCCCCTGCAGCTGTGACAACCAAGCCATACAGGCAACCCCTATGCTCCACATAGCATTACTGAGTCAGCCCTGCCGACATGCAAGGTATGTGAGTAAAGAAATGGCAGCCATCAAGTCATTCCTGTCTTTTCAGCCAGGGCTCAGGATATGTGGAACAAGAATAAATCATCCATGCTGTATACCATGTTGGAATTTCTGAATCCATACCAAGAAAATGGCTACTGTTTTGAATTTCTGAAGTTACTTATTATGCAAATTGCTAACTGGAATAATACCTACCCTGTACATTTGTATCTCACTTGCCTTTCTATGACGATCTCTGGGTACCTTCTACTCACTGAGCAATAAGCTAGGCCTGGAAGGTTCGTGGGTGAATCAGACACAGTCCTTTCCCTTTAAAAGGTTGAGAGCTCTCCCTCTGCTGAAATCAGCTGGTTAAAGCCAGTGGCAGACACAGCAGCACTGGCCTCACATACAGGGGTCTCCTCTCTCTGTTCCACAGCCAGCGTTAACAATTGTTTGTTCACACGGGGAACTGAAACTAGCATCGTTTTTAAGATGTGGTGAGTTCCCATAAAGTTGTCATTTGAATTACAACCCAACATAAAAATAAAAACAAAATACCTAACCTAAAAATAGTTCCCCACTCTAAGCTAAACTCTGTCACTCCAGCACCCAAACATTGAAGTCCTAAGCCCAACATCTCAGAGCATGACTGTATTCATAAACAAAGCCTTTAAACTGCGATCATAAACAAAGACTTTTGACTGTATTCATAAACAAAGCCTTTAAAGAAATACTTACGGTAGGGTCTTGTGTACAGCCCCTAAAACAATCTGACTGGTGTATTTATAAAATGAGGGACACTGACATGCATAGACAGATGATCAAAAAGGAGAAAAATATCTGTCAGCCAAGGAGGGGGTCTGTGAGACAGCAATCCTGCCCACACCTTTATCTCAGATTGCCAGCCTCCTCCAGACTTGGAGGCCATCTATGCCCGCTGTTTATACCACCCAGACGGTGATGTTTGTTACAGGAGCCCCATCAAGCCAACACTGTCAGCGTGAGCGACTCTCCTGGTCCCACTGACCACATGGACCACAGACGTAGTAGAGTGGGTGGGAGGCTGTGGAGGAAAGGCCCCAGTTCTTCCTGCACGGCTGCCATCTCTCCATAGACAAGAGTTAAGTGAGAGGCCAAACTCAAATGAACTTACATTGTCCGATCAGCCTCTGTCACGCACACTGTAACTTTGTCCCTGCACATTTCATGAATTTATATTATCACTGTCAATCTGTGACACTGATATAAGCACAACTTAAACTTTAGCCTTGATATGAACAGTCAAAAAGGTTTTAAAAAATGATGTTTTCATAGAATTTGGAGAAACTGCATGTTTAATAATTAACTGTACAGGATTTAAGATTCTCTGGACAATCTGAACGCAGTCCTGATTTTAAAGTAAACAGAGGGAAAATATAGAAACATATCCCTATCACCCAGAGAATTGTTTGTGGATAGAAGTAGTTAGTAAATGAATGGCTGAGTGAATGAATGATGATCCCATCAGGAGTCAGGGAGCACTTCTATAAAAAGTCAGAGAGTAACTAGTTAAGGCTTCAAGGACGCACGGCCAGGTATCTCTGTCACAGTTACTCCCACAGGGCCACAGAGCAGCCAGGCAGTGCATATATGAATGGGTAAGGCTGTGTTCCAGAAAGAAAGAAAAAAAATCACAATAATCCAATTTATCACTTTGCTAAACCTGGGTCTGAAGTACGACTTCCCCTGATCAAAATCTTTTCTCACACTCGATTCTCTCCAACTTTTCAGACAAGCCAGCCATTAGAATCCAATATTCTCCACAGTGTGAGCCCAGTGTGAGCCTGACATGTCTGTCCTCCTTCTTACCGTACAGACACAGCCTCTGTTCCGATAAGCTGGACATTCACTTCCGTGTTCCAGATTCCCATTTCTTTACTCTGCACAGAGAGTTCCCCTCTCTTCTGGATGCTGCTGATCCCCAATGCTGTCCTCAGTCTACATTATACAGCCCTTGGCCCTGTCCTATCAGATGTGTGTCTTCTCTACTCAAAACCCAAACTGGAGTTTTCCCAGTTGCTCCTTGTTCTTACTAAATCCAGCCTGGAGTCAGTCAGTTTGATGACTGCTTACAACCTCCTAGAAGACCCCCGCCTTCCTGAGAGCAGGATTGTGTTCCCTTCAGTTCTGACTGTCCGGCCACAGCTCAGACACACTACAAGCTCAACAAACACTTTATGGACTCGCAGAATCACGCCATTTGAATCTAATGTCCCAATACAGTAAACACAAGGAAAAGAATAGATTGGTTCAGGTCTAAGTGAATCCCAATACTTGCTGTGTCTGCAATATTAGTACAGTCTGCTTTTAGGGACATCAGTCTGATAGGAATTGAATAACCTTTATGACAGAACTTTAAAAATGCATTAAGAATCTAGAATTCTTGGAGCTGGCTATCTTTTTAACTAACTTTGGCCTGGGAGCAGTGACTACCTCCTCAAGTGCTTCCAGAGGGAGCAAACAGTAATAAAGGTTCTCCCTGCTGTAGCCCCAAGGCCTTGCTTACAGTTAGGACCTTCATGACTGCAAGTGAGAAGTGATTTTCAACTCAGTCATGTCCTGAGAGCTTGCCCGCACTGCAGAAAGCACCATGTGAATGGAAAGATAAATAAGACATGAGCTGCCCTGCTACCTGGTAGTTAGCAGTCTAGTCAGGGAGACAGACACAGAGCCAAGGTCTAAAATATAAAGTGGGCAACGGGAAGGGATGCGATAGAACATATGGTGGGATGCTGCCACCGAGAGACAAATTAATTTTGATAGAGGCAAGGCGTCTGTCTGACCCAAGAGACCTTGTGGAAGGGATGGAATTTAAGCAGGAAGTTGGTACAAAAAAAAAAAATCTGTGGTTGAACTTGAGATATGGTGACATAACAGTGACCTCTGACCCACTCATTAGGTGAGGAAGGAGAGACTGAGACAGGAACTGAGGGCTGGCTAATATCAGGTGACCTGCTTGTCCCCTTTGTGGTCGGCTACTGTGACTCCAAATTCACCTGAGAGGAAGAGGAGGGATCTGAGACCACAGTGTCTTCATTCCTAAGCATTTGTGACAAATATCAGAGGCAGTGATTAGTAGTCTGACCACACAACTACCCCAAGGCCATGGTGGCCCCTGGTGGAAGCCATGCCTTTGGTAGTTATCGAGGGACCAGATTTAGCTGCCAGCAAAATTGCACCTGCGTCCTGTAACTGAAGACGATGCAGCCCACACAGGCAGCAGCGGAACAAAAGCTTGCAGTGAACTGGGGGGTAGACCAGTGTGAGCTTTCAACTCTGGGAAGGGAATCTTCTAGAAAAGCTCAACTTCCGTTCAAAAGAACAGGTCTGAAATGCAATCAAAAGGACAGTGATTTGCCCTAGAATTACAGGCTGCAGTCTCTGGCAGGGGAGGGACGGGTTTGCCTTGTGGGGGGGGGGGGGTGTACTGCCCCCACAGGTGTCTCCGGCCTCTCTCTGCCTGCCTGTATAGCCCCGTACGTCACACACTGAAAACCACCCCTGTCAAGGACAATGTGATCCTCATGATTGGGCTGATGCCAACCCAGAAAGTAAACCTCCTTGGG
Organism: Peromyscus attwateri; assembly: GCA_902168425.1. Taxonomy (NCBI): domain Eukaryota; kingdom Metazoa; phylum Chordata; class Mammalia; order Rodentia; family Cricetidae; genus Peromyscus; species Peromyscus attwateri. The sequence goes on along the minus strand of CABHPP010119060.1, from coordinate 97,420 downwards.
TGAGGCAGAGAAGTAGCTGAGAGGGAAAAAAAAAATCACTGTGACAGTTTAATTTAAATAGACTATTCAACTCCTTCATTCTCCTCACTTACAGGGAGTTGCAACTGAATAATTAAATAAGTCTTTATTTATTTATTTTACATTCACAGGCACAGCTGTGTCTCCCCTGCCCCTAAAAGAAACCGACTTTATTAAGATCCCCTTTGCCAGGACCCCTCTCCTCTGTATTCCTGCAGCTCCAGAGCTCAACCTAACCTCCTGTCCTACCATGGAAATACTCTGTGGTCTGTGGTCATGCTTGCCTGTTTAGAAAAACAAAAAGACATCTTTTTCATAAAATTCAAAAAACATTGTCTCCAGATAGCAGTTGTAGTAAAACTCTGAGCTTTCTTTATGAAATTTGTGTTTTCTGCATATAGAACTCCCATGTTAAAGGAGGCCTCAATGATCTATTCATGGGATTTCTTTTTTAAGAATGGAGAAAAGCATACTTTTGAATAAGCTGTAAAGTACCTTTCACTAGTGTGCTAGTTTTCTTTCTACTGATGTGGTAAATATCATAACCAAAGGCAACTTGAGGGAGGAAAATTCACTTCACTTGTCCTTCCATGTCATCACTGAGGGAAGTCTGGGACAGGAACTCAGGCAGGAACTGAAGCAGAAATCATGGAGGAACACTGCTTACTGACTTACTAGACTGCTTTATTATACAAGGAAGACCACTTTCCTAGGAGATGGCACCACCCACAGTGGGCTGGTCTCTCCCACATCAATCATCCATCAAGAAAATACCCTACAGACTTGTCTACAGGCCAGTCTGAGGGAGGCATTTTCTCAAGTGAAGTTGCCTCTTTCTGGATGACACTGGCTTAGGTCAAGCTGAGAAAAAAAACTAACCCTCACAGCTTGTATTACCAATTTCATCTAGTTTACTGAACATTAGTGCTGTAGGGGCTGCCTTGTTTTGCTTTTCCAGCAAAAGTTAAATGAAATACAATCCCAGAAGTTTGGGCCACAGACATTATCAACCCCTAACCCAGTTGTTTACAGATGAGAAACGAGAGAGGTGTGGCGGGACCACGCTGATTGTTTAAATCCAGTCAGCACAAGGCTCCCGGGTTTGAGAAACCCACTCTTTTCCCCACATCCTGCCTCTGTGTCTTTAGCACCAGCTCTGTGCTGGCTCGCTCTCCCCCACCTCCCCAGGTATAGAGCACAAGTTCATATGGAGTAGCCTGGTGGAGCCAGAGCACAGGGAATATTCCTTGTAACCAAGAGGAGGCATCCTTGGAGGAGGAGAGGGAAAGAGCTGCCAGCTGCTCCACCACAGACACTGGAAGGTCACTGGCTGAACTCCTTTATCCATTTCAGATCAAAGACTTGGCACCTAGAAGCTACTGATTACAGCCATCGGTTCAACTCTGGGTTTCATCTCCTCAAAAGTCTTAGAACAAAAGGACTAGAAACTCGCATTAAAATTCCTGTCTCACACTCAGAGACTTGGGTAAATTAAACAGGCAGTTTAAAAATTTGATTCTTCTGTGTCCCCGAAAGATACCCAATCTAGCTTTCTGTCAATTCTTCACCCAAAGCCATAAAATATGAACACATTTCATTCCTTGTACTGTAAGGGAGGGATAGGAAATGTCACAGCGGGGGGTAAGGTCATTGGCTGTGTAAGCACTGGGGACCTGAGTTTGACTCCCCAGAACCCACATAAAAGTTGGGCATGTCCAAGGGTGTCTGTAACACCAGAACCATGGGGGTGGGTGGGCAGAGAAAGGCTGATCCTGGAAGTGTGCTGGCCAGCTGGTCTAACCAAAATGGCAGGCACCAAGTTCAGTGAGAAATCCAGTGTCAAAGGAACAAAGAGAATGATAGAGTAAGACACCTGATGTTTTCCTCTGGTCTCTGCATGTGCACACACACACACACATGTAGATGCATCCCATACATACATGTGCATATATATACATGCATGAAACTACACATACACAGAGAGAGAGAGAGAGAGAGAGAGAGAGAGAGAGAGAGAGAGAGAGAGCCACAAGCTCCTAGCCTGAGGTCTGCTTAGGATCCTTATATCTAAAGACCACTGTCGTCACTGACTGGGCCACATACTACATGACTACAGAGCAGTGGTGTGTTTTAAAGGTGCATTTAAAATCAGTGCTAGCCGGGAAGGCAGCGAAGGTGGTATCGCTATAAGAGCTACTTCTGCTTTTCTCCAAGGTGCCGGAAAGCTTCACACACCCTCACAATGAAAATCATACTATAGAAGAGCTCTAGTCTCAACCTGTGCCATGCCACAGCTTGAAGAAACACTGTCATCAAACGGGGAGGGGGGGAGCAGAATAAAATGCATCGCACTGGCTGTCCTCGCGGTGGAGAAGCACACTCACGAACGTTGGAAGCTGTGACAAACGCATTGGCCTTGTACTCGCTCTCATTTGGTAGTGCACCGCATTGTCACTCCTGTTTCGAAACTGCTCACATCCTGTTCCTCTAGCACTGGACGTCTATCCAAGGCTGCCCAGGTCTGTATCAGTGAAACTGCCTTTCCCGTGCCCAACCCCAGCCCTGATTCACCTTTTGTTCTTTTCTTTACCATCACTCACGTCCACTTCATTACTAAAATCTGTATCTTTGTCTTCCCATGTGTCCTTCATTTCAAACTCCTCTCCACCTTCAACCATCTGCTCATTCAAGCCCATACACTGCTCTACGGTGCCACTGAGGTAGCCTCTCCAAACCCCCATCCCTGTCCCGCCATGTACCAGGTGTCGTTTCTGACACACCACGGGCCTGCAGATAGCAATTTCCTTAAAATTCAAAGCTTCTAACTAACCCCCAAAGGCTCAACCCTGCTGTGCTAGCGGGTCTTATGTCAACTTGACACAAGCTGAGTTATTTGAAAGGAAGGAACCTCAAATGAAAAAATGCCTCTATAAGATCTAGCTGAAGGACATTTTCATAATTAATGACTGAAGGGGGAGGGCCCAGCCCATTGTGTGGGGACATCCCTGGGCTGGTGGTACTGGGTTCTATAAGAAAGCAGGTTGAGCAAACCATGGGGAACAAGCCAGTCATCAGCGCTCTTCTATGGCCTCTGCATCAGCTCCTGCCCGAACCAACCCCCAGGTTCCTGTCCTGTTTGAGTTCCTGTCCTGGCTTCCTTCAACGATGGACTGCAATGAGGAAGTATAAACCCAATAAACCCTTTCCTCCTCAACTTGACTTGTTGTCACAATGTTTCATCATAGTAATAGAAACCCTAACTAAGACAAGTTGGGACCAGGAGTTGGGTATTGCTGTGACAGAAATGACCATGTTGCTTTGGGAAAGATTGCGGAAGAGCTTTGGAATTTTGTGCAAGAAATACCATTGACTTTTCAATGTCTGGTGAGTTGTTCTGTAGGAGCTTTGGAAGATAAGAATATTGAAGGCAGTGCAGAAGATGGAGGCCTAGATTGTGAAGTTTCAGAGGGAAGTTTAAAGACTCTATCAGGGCCATTTGTTATTTTGAATTCAGATTCTGTGGTTCTGGTTAGCTGGGGCTGAAGAAACAGCTGTGATTAATGAGATACCAGAACTAGTCAAGTGAAACTTTTGCTTTGCTGAAATACTTGAGGCTGGTTGGCTGGAGCTGAAAAATTAGAGGTGATTAAGATGAGACCAGCATTGTTGAGGTGAAATCTCATGGAAAATTTTTCCTGGAAGCACACAGAAGCTGTGTTCCAGAGGCCATCAAGATTGTACCTCAAAATGGCAGCTGAACTTGATAGTGTAAGTCACCCAGGTGGTGGTGGGTTTGAAGGCATGAAGCATGGGGAGAAGTTGAGGCTTAGCACTGTGAGGTCAGGAGGGGCCCAGAAGGGGCCATTGGTGAAAGGTGCAGCCTCAGTGGCAGTTGAAGACCCAGGGTTGAAGAGGTCATGCAAAGAAGTTGAGGTTTAGAACCATGAAGACAGCCCAAGAGAGGCTACTGGTGGAAGTGCAGCCCAGTTGCAGCAGAAGACCCCAGTGTTCTGGAGATTCCAGTACCATGGATGACCACTACCAAGAACAGCAGCATCAGGGAGTGGAGCCTGCCTGAGCCTAGAAGATGAGCTGTGTGTGCTGCAGAGGGCAGAGCCTGAGAAGTGACCCAAACCCCTTGGAGGAGCCCTGAAGATTATGAGTGGATCCCAGACATTGGGTATTGTGTTGTTTACATAGTTGGGAGTTTGGGTTTGCTTTGATTTGATTGTGACTGTGCCCTGGTTCTTCCCTCTTGAAGTAAGAAAGTATTTTTTATTTTACTGGAGCCCACAGTTGAGAGACTTTGAAATTTTAAAAGATTTTGGATTTTAAGAGATTGACTATTTTAAAGGGGCTGAAATTATAATGTACTTGAATTTGGAAAGACTGTGGGACTTTTAAAGTTATTAATGTTTTAAATGTGAGATCTTGGGGATGAATTAGAAAGGAAGGGTTGTGGCTTAATACTGATGTGTTTGTGTGTCAAGTTGACAAGGAGTCATTTGTGCTGGCTAGTCTTACATCAACTTGACATATACTATCTGAAATGAGGGACCCTCATAAGATGAGCCTCCATAAGATCTAGCTGTAAGGCACCTTCATAATTAGTGATTGTTGGGAGAGGTCCCAGCCCATTGCAGCCTGGAGGTCCTGGGTTCTGTGAGAAAGCAGACTGAGCAAGCCTTGGGGAACAAACCAGTAACCAGCACTCTTCCGTGGCCTCTGCATCAGCTCTTGCCCGCACCAACCCCCAGGTTCCTGTCCTGTTTGAGTTCCTGTCCTGGCTTCCTTCAGTGAGGGACTACAGTGGGGGAAATGTAAGCCCAATATGTCATTTCCTCCCCAACTTGCTTTTTGGATATGGTGTTTCATTGCAGCAATAGAAACCCTGACTACAATATTACTTTCCTAAAATCACTTTGCAGAATATTCTGGTGCAGACTGGACCTTTCTCACTGAGCCATGGACTCATGATGTTTATGGTTATCTATGCTCCCTGTGTTCCAGCTCTAGGGTTCTCTGTTTATCTAATGTGTCTGAGGCTCAGTTTCTTTCCCTGGACAATATACCAGTGCACAGAGTTTTTCTGGGGCTCAAGGAAGAATAATGTATTTGCAAGTTCTTTAAGTTATAGCCTTCACTTACACATATACCCCAACATTTGGCCCCTCACTATTCCTCATTAAAATTATATTTTTTGTCTATGTGTAGTATCTGTGTGAGCTTGTGTACATGTAGATACATCTGCCATGTGTACTCATGGATGTAGAAGACAGTATCTTCTTAGTTTCACTTTCCACCTGTTTTTTGAGACACCGATTGTCTAGACTGGCTGGCAAGCACGTTCAAGGCATCTGCCTGTCTTCACCCCTATAGCACTAGGGTTTTAGATATGCAGTGCTGTGCTCAGCTTTTAAATGGGTTCTGGGGATCTGAACTCATGCTTTACTGACTGAACCAGCTCTCCCAGCCCTCCCTATCCCACTAACACAATTGTACTGTGGATGAGCTTGCCTCTCAACCAAACCTAACTATGTCCTGTTCGGAAATACCTTCATTTTTATCAGGATTCACCTAAGATTTTGTTTTCTTCTACACAGAACTCTCTGGTAAAATGACATTCACCCAGCAACCTGTGCCTCTCAAAGACCTGGATGAGTAGATAATAAGTCTACATTTGCCACTTGCTCCAGCTGAATGCTGGAGATGGGTGAGTGCAGCATCAGACATCACAGCAGCCCACTTCTTATTAAAGAACAACAGAATACATAGTGATTAGTGAGAAGCATCTGCAAGGTGCTGGAAATAGATGGGGAAACATTTGCCGCAAATAGAAACGTCCTACTCTGGGGACACTGAAATTATGGTTTCCCAAATAGTGGCTAGAAACCCAAATCTTATAGTTTGCAATTTCTGAGCTGAGGAGGGCAGAAGCTATAGAGAGAGAACCAAATGTGCAAGGGGAACTCCCAATGAGCAAAGCATTCTGGCTTACAGGAAGCAGACTTTCATGGCTTTCCCTGGTTCCTTTCCATGGTTTCCTAGTTCCTGCTTCACCTAGTATACAGTGTGTGTGTGTGTGTGTGTGTGTGTGTGTGTGTGTGTGTGTGTGTGTCCTCAGTAAAATTCTATAACAGTTCTTCAGCCAAAAATTACAAATAATTTATAGTTATCAAATCTCAGTGAGTTCTTCCTCACCAAGTACAAGGCCTCTTTCTATTCATGACCCCTTTACACCCAAGACATTTCTACATGACCCCAGGTATATAGGTTTATGAAATAGGTGTATAAATCAAATAATTTTATTATTAAGGATTAGATAAAATTTGCATACTAATGAGATGGTTGTGCTTACTGCTTACTTACTTTTACATGTAGAAGTTTTGGCTGAATAGTTGATACTGCCAGACAGACTGCATCTTCAATGTTCTTCAGGGTTGATGGCGATTTTAACTTTATACTTGTCAATGCTGAGAATATCACTTTGTATGAATATATAATACCAATGGCAGAATACTGGTTATGGTCATTTCAGAAATTGTTGGAAATGCTGTCCTGAACTCAACCCAGAATTCACTGCATGATTTTTTAATGACTCAACAGCAACTCAAACAGCAACTTTTAAAATGAAACATAACTATAGCATAATATAATCTAAAGATATGCTAATGTGGCCCTTACATGCTGAGGAATCATAGTAGAAAAAATAATCTTTGTTTTTTTCTAACCATGGTGCTCTTATGAGAGCAGGAGTCATTTTATATACAGTAAAAAAAATACTGCAACTCATTACATTATATTCTGAAATCTGAGCAGGCGTTTTCAGGCAGCATTCAGAAGAAATTTCATGGCATGATAGGCAGCGTTCACTGGCACTGGATGGCATGGCAGGCAGTGTTCACTGGCACTGCATGACGTGACAGACATCATTCACTGGCATTTTATGACATGACAGGCAGCATTCACTGGCATTGCCTGGCATGACAGTGTGCTCAGTCTGAAGGATGTCAACCATGGCTACGGTGAAGTTGTGAGATGCGACACGGGCAAGCACTGGCAGAAATGTCACGGATCCATTATGTATTTGATTTGAGATTAATTTCAGCTCATGTGTATTCAGAAACCTTTTACTGTTGCCAAATACTTTGTGACGTCCCCCACATTTTGTGATGTGGCCCTATTTGGGCTCACAACCCTCAGTTTAAGAAGCTGTCGTCGTGGGGCGGTGATGGTGCATGCCTTTAAATCCCAGAACTCGGAAGGCAGAGGCAGGTGCACCTCTGTGAGTTCAAGGTCAACCTGGTCTACAGAGTGAGTTCTAGGATAGCCAGGGCTACATAGAGAGGAAACCCTGTCTTTGAAAAAAAGCTGTAGTCTAGACCCCTAACAGGGTACCTTCTTTCTTTCCCTTTCTCCACGAATTCCTCAGATGCCATTTTTCTAAATAGATAGCATCTCTCCTACACAAACCAGCATGCCCCATATTATTTATAACCGTTCTTTTCTAAAGCCCCACGTTACACCTTGCCAATGGGATAACATTCAAAGTACCAGTCGTGGCTTAAATAGAAATGTTTGCCATTGGCTCATATGTTTAAACATTTGGCTCCCACCTAGTGCTATTGTCTGGAGAGTTGTAGAACTTTCTGGAGGTGTAGGCTCTCTAGAGGAAGTGGGTCAGTGCAAGCGTGTCTTGGGGATTGATAGCCTGGCTCCACTTCCTTTCCTTGCTCGCTTTCTATTCCACCCAGAGGTGAGGTGAGAAGTCCTGCCACCATGGAGCTGCCCACTGCTGCGCATGTTGTATTTAACAAATGAAAATTATAACCACATCCCTCCACACAGGGCAGAAGGAGAGATGAGAAACTCACAGAAACATGTTTACTGTCGCAGCTGACGGAGTGAGTCCCAGAGGAAATTCAACTGGTTTGTTTGCTTCTGAAACAAACAGTCTCAGACTGGTGGGCGTGATTTTTCCCACCTCCCTGCTCTCCTTGGAGCTTTAGCCCAAAGTATGCAACAAAAACCAGCTTCTGTAATTCTGTAGTTGATCATCAAAAATGTATAAGGGAAAGAGACAATATCACCAGAGAAAGTTTACTATTAAGAAAAATAAATGATAATAAACAATATATCAGATGGTGGAGATTTAAGGTAGAAACAACAGTTTGTTCAATTCATTTCCAAATTCAACTCCCACAAAGACTCCATTCTTCATCCTTGGGATACCATACTGACTTTGGTGAAAAAAATATTATATTCACTGAAACATTGTAATGAATAACTCCTAATTAACACGCTTTTATATGTTGTTATATTAAATGGTTGACATTTTCCAGTGTTAACAGACATTACTTCAGCCCTCTGTTTTTAAGTTTATTTGGAGGTCTAGAGCTATAGCAATGGGAGCTTACTAATGGTGAAAAAAAAACGCTCATCTATTATATATTATTACACGGTGACAAAGCTAGGACAGAAAAAGACACACTGAAATTGAAAATGATTAAAACTTTTAATCATTTTTTATTTCTACTTTCAGTTTTGCTTCAAATTTTCTACTAAGAACAAGGGCTATTTTAATTTTATAAGATTTTTTTTATTTGTTTTGTAGTGTTGGAGAAGGAACTCAAGGCCTCACAAATAGTAGGCACATGCTCTACACATGAGCTATACCCACAGCCCTTACAAAAGTCATTTTTTATCAACAATTTAATTCTCAGCAACAAAACTTAAATACCTTCTTCCTTTACATATTGATGAATTATTAAGTATTACTTTTTATAAGATAAGATGGTGGCAACATGGTCCATATTTGCAAGGAGGTCATCTGAGAAAGAAGTGCTGGGGTTCAAGAGACGTGAACGCACTGTGTTTACTGTGAGGATGTCCAGAGTGTAACACAAGCATTAGAGAAGGAAGTCTTGACTCAGCTGGATACAGGAAAGAGGAGCAGACTCCTCTGAAAGGAGCAGTCAAGCTGAGCTCAAGAGAAATGTTCCTTTTGCTACTGGGAGAGGGGTAAAGAAAGGAAGAGAACCCCCAGCAGAGAGAAAAGAGGAAATGGGATCACATTGGAGTCCATAAAATTACCATGGTAACCCACAAAAACAAGATGAATGCAAGACCCATGGCAGAACAGAGGGAATGGCAAAGGAGATGTGAATGACCTGGCAGGGTAAAACTATAGGACTTGGGGACTGGGTGGCTGCACAGGCTGAGGAAAGGAAGGAGGCGTGAGCTCACCCTTTATAGACTGTTCAACACTCCAGTACCAGGGGATTGGTGAGGCCATTGGCTCAGCAGACTACATTAGAAGCGTCAACTTTGGGGAGAGAGAAAATAGAAGATGGAAACTTATTCAGGTCATGAAGAGTTTGATCTGCCTCCCAACTGAGCCTGGAGCTGTGTTTTAAACACAGAAAGAAGTATGGTGCTAGAACCTGGATGGAGCTCAAAGCAAGAGTCGAACTCTTGGGTGCAGAGGTCATCACCCCAACACAACGGCTGTTAAGACAGAGGACAGGAGCAGCCTCATGAGCATGCTCCCTGGATCAGGGGACCATTCCCCACTCCCATCTTGCTCCATTTCCCAAGCTGAAGCCTCATTGAAGACCTTAAAATTTAATGTCCCTACTTAGAGACCTTTAGAGAATCCAAACTCACTGGCAGTCAGAGAAATGCCAACTGAAAAGACAATGAAATTCTATTTTTGCCTAGTAGGTTAGGAAAAATTAAAGATTGATAATATCCATTGCTGGAAGGCACACAGGGAAATGAGAGCTGCTATATTTCTGGCATGAGGCAAATTGCTATGATATTTTGGGATATCTATTATCCATTCAAACCCTTATGACTTATGATCCAGCAACTGCACTCTTAAGAATCTATATTCCAGAAACCAAAGCAACAGTCCAAAGGACACATGTACAAAGACTTCATCCCTACATTACTTATAAGAGTTAAAAATTTTTACAAAAGGAAAAAAATGACAACTAAAAATACAATGTTCAGAAAACTAAAAATCTATATTAAGAATTATTATGTAATTGTCATATATGTTTGGATATGAATCTACAAAGATATGTTTGATAGACTCTGAGGGTGTGGAGGGGGATCAGCTTGCCAAATTCGAGATTGTCTTATTAAGAGAAAACAAAGGGGGAAAGTGTATCTTCTTAAAGGTTTGTTTTTTTTATTTTTATTAGTGTGTATACCACGTGTTTGTGTTTGTGCATGTGTGCATGCAAACATTTAGAGGCCAGAAGAGGTGGTCAGATATGCTGGGACTGGTGTTACAGGCAGTTGTGAGCCAGTCAACATGGATGCTGAGACCTGAACTTGAGACCTCTGCAGAAGTAGGAAGCCTCAAAACTGCTCCTCCATCTCTCCAGCCCTCAAGTGATAGCCTCTAATAGCCAGGTTAACACTAACTAATAAAAGCACAGCAGTGACTTTGCTAACTAGTAGTATGTTAAATATAAAATGTACTATGCATTTAATATAAAAATCTCACAAAATGCAAATAAAGGGTCATCGTCATTCTCATGTTTACATGAAGAAAATGAGGCTAAGTAACTAACCCAAGGCAGGTCACACAGGTAGCAATGGCAAAAGGGCTTTACTCCAGGTAGAGGGGCTTAGAATTTGTACATTGAGCCTCTGGACTATTTGGAGATTGTTATTTTTTTCATACCACTATATTGTCAGATTTGTTAAATATTTCTAATATTTTCCTTACAAGTTCACGATTGGTAACAGGAGCCTATAGTACCATCCTTCCAAGTGCCTGGTAATGAAAGGGAGGATCTAGCTGGCTGGTGGCCGGTGTTCAGCTTCTCCCAGACTTAGAGCTTTGTTTCGTTCAAGACACTATTCATCCCTATTCACAAAAGTCTCCAAAAAGCTTCTGAGGATGCTGCTTTCTAGGGGGGAAAACTGGAAAGAGTGGGCTGAGCTCACCAATTCACTCATGTTTTAGCCTCTAAGGGCTCAGAGAAGTAATCTATCATCAGAGAAGACAAGGGTCCCACCTTGCCAGCCTGACCAGGAGCAGATCAAGTGGAACTGAGCCCTGGCAGCTCACAGCTGTCCAGGATGGGCCTCCCATTGCCCCTGATGGCTTTGGTCACCTACAAGCCTGGGATACAAGGATGGGCACAAAGTGAATACCCACAATGCACTTCCTCCAATGATCAGAACTCACAGAACTCTGTTTCCCATCATTCAGGTCAAGGCTCAGTTCCCTTTGTGTCTTGTATGTTTGGGGGAATGAGCCACAATAGCTACAATTTCAGTCTCAGATGAGTGAGTTTATTAAGCAAATAGCAAGAAAAATGATAAAGAACGAATAGCAAGTAGTAGGTAGCTAGAAACAGCTAGATAGCAAGATATTACCAAGTTACAAACATCCAACAACCAGAAAGGACAACTAGAGCAGCCTGATGGAGAGAGGGCAAAAGAGGGGAACATTATCAACTGGGGACCTGGAACATCCAGGAGAAATGGGCTGGCGAAGCAGTAATGAAGTAGCTTCCAACTGGGTGTTTCCCCACAGAAGAGCTTCCAGGGTCTCGTTCCTGCTGCAGGCATTTTTATACCATGGGCTCGACAGCACTAGCCTCATTTAGAAATGGCTGCCTTCTCGCTGTTCTTAAGAGTGTAGTGTGTTTAATACTTCAGCTGTTGACTTTCTTTTCTGCTCCCTGCAACAGAATTAGGGGTCCAGTCTACCCTAGAACACGGAGTTTTGGAGGACACATGGATATTTTGTAGGAGCCCTTGATGCGGGAGGACTTCCCCATTTCAGAGTCCAATTTTTAAGAAACTTACCCAGCACATGGAAATTCACCGATACATTGTGTTTGACACATTATCAGATGACTTCCTCACTGGGAAAGAGGAGCCTCACATGCTCTCTTCCCTAACTTGTATTATTCTTCCCCAGAGGACCCACCTCTACCTCACATGACACTGTAGTTTGGATGTGGAGTGTCCCCCAGAGGTCCACATAGTAAAGGCTTCAGGTGGCAGTCTGTGCTGATGCTGGGAGGCAGGAGAATCATCAGGAGATAAAATCTAGTGGGAGTTAGGTTATTAGAAACCTCTCTCTCTCTTCTCTCTCTCTCTCTTCCTCCCTCCCTCCCTCCCTCCCTCCCTCCCTCCTTTCCATCCCCCCTTTGCAGCCACCATGAGGTAGGCCGCCTTGTTCCACCTCACACATCAGGATGTTCTACCTCACCACAGGCCCCAAATAATGAAGCGAACTGACTGTGGGGTAACATCTGTGAGTTTGAGGCCAGGTTAGCATACAATGAGACCTTGTTCTCTCTCCCCTCTAAAAATGAATACATACATCAACACTGAGTCATTAGTCAAGATTTTACTATCAATAGAGAAAGACCGTTTTAAAGATATAGACTAGGAAGGAGTTTAATGCAAAAGGTTGAGAATATTGCTAACTCCCTGCAAGAAATTCTCTATTTTTGTCGGCGGTGACTCTCATTTCTCAGCTCTTCTTGATGCGAAAGGAATAGAAGGAATAGTTTCTTCGTGATCATTTCTAAAGACAGAAAGTCATTAGGTACCTGTCACCTGCTTATTCGAGAATCTGCAGACCCTACTCTGCTTCTTAATGTATTGGTTGTTGTCTTTCCTCCTCCTTGGTGATTTTCTGACCAGTTATGTCCCATGGGCTTTGAGTTCTCCTTCAGAGCAACACTATCCCCTCATCCTCATCCCCACTCTGGAAGGGCAGAGACAAAGACTTTTCGAGTTCATGCAGAAGTCCTTCTACCCAGGAAGCCAGCACTAAGCAAATGCTGAAGCCTGTGGTTTTAAACTACTCATCACCTAGAATCTGCCAGAATAAACCAGATTTCATGAAGGGCTTTCAACAAAGGTCAGAGAACAGGAGCATATTCTGAGCTGGGGCTGAAGAGGGAGCATTTGTTGTACTTGAGGGATATTTTTCATTAGACAACTCAAGAGCAATTTCCGGTTGGGAACAGCTCATGTAGGCAGCCCCCACCCCCCAACAGGGAACAAAGAACTACACAAGCACGGAGCTAATTTATCTCCCCTGATATAAAATGTTCCATCAATTTTTCAAGGAGATTTATTGAATACATAAGCCCTAGAACATTCTTTCTACAGACCTGTAAAAATGTCAGCAGCATCTCTTTTCTCTCTTGATATCACTTACCAGGCAGCTCCTCTGGTTGGCATATGATGCCACTGAGACCAAGGCCATGCATCTGTATACATCAGTTCCATTCACGTGGGCAATTGTCCCACACACATGAGGTATACCAACCATCTTAGCAATGGTACCACAAATGCAGAGTGGGAAACCATTGACAGAAGATTGAAAACCCATCACATACACACAGCACACACAGCCGAAGTTTGGTCTATTTTGAAGAGTCTTTCTTCCCTAGCCTCACATTGCTCCTCCATACCCTACACACTAGTCATTTTGTTCAAACGTCCACTATTCCCTGTTTCTTGTCATTTTCTGATTGTTGCCACAGCGATTTTCCTAAGCTTGTCCTTAAGTAGGGACATTTGGTGCTGCCCAGGCCCTACGCTTAGCAAATAAAAGGTAGGGGAAGGATGAGCCACCAAAGCTCTACCTTTCTACTCTTTGCTAGGTAGAATTAAAGTTCAATTTTAACATCTAAGTTAAACTATCCCATGAGACCCATAAATTATGGCAATAACATGGCCTTCGCTCAGGTACAAATTCCTTGGGCAACACTGCATTGATGGATTTACCCTCTTCCTGTAACCCTACATCTCTGGGGCTGTCAGACACTAAATACTGAACTAAGTAAAGACAGAACCTGCACGGTTTGTGTTTGTACATCCAGGAGATAGCTTAATCCCTGGCATGCGGTGAGTTTAGAATGGCAAACTAAGTGGACACTATCCTGTAGGTCCAGCCCTCCACTGGTGCTGATGCTAAAGCCAGGCAAAGCTGAAGGGTGAAAACAGAGCCAAACATATCCCGATTCCAATCTTCCACAGTTCTGTGTAGTAGTTACTATTCTCTCCCTGTGACAAATACTCTAGCCATGGCAACTTAAGGGAGAGCAGCTGAAGCTGCTGGCCCACAGCAGGGGCTTACAGGATAGCTCCTTCAAACGTCTGTGGGGAGGAGATTAAGACTTAGGGTGGAAGTGAGCCTGGGTCCACTCCAGTGACCCACTGTCCCAGCCTTGTTTCCTGCCTCAGGGCTCCATAATTTCCTCAAACAGTGCCACCACCCAAGGACCAAATGTTCAAACAGGAGCCTGTGAGGAACAGTTCACATTTAAACCATAATGCTTGGTTATCCATACACTTATCTGCAAAATCAACATAATAGTAGTGCCTAGACTTGAAACCCAACAGGCAACATCTGTAGTCAATGTTAAAACCAAGAATATGAGATCACTTTGTTATACTGGCAGAAGTTGAGAGGGACAGCCAGAAGATCTGTCCATCCAACCAATAATTATGGGACACCTGCTGGGCAGCTGGCACTGTTCCCATGGGGCCCAGGGCTTCTGGGCCATGTAAACCAAAGAGGTGTCAATTTGCCCCACAGAAGGTGTGGATTAAGGGGCCCTCTATAGTTACACACAGCACAACAAAGTTGGGAAATTGATTCCTTGGGTAAAGGAATTAGTTTTCTTTGAATGGAATTTTCCATTCTTATTTCTTTCTGAAAGAGACATAATTTGTCTCTCTCAGCTTACGTAATACTTCATACTTGAACAGCCCAAGTTTCCTCTTTGCAGGCTCACAAAGACACTCATCTTTCTGAGCACCATGACTACATAATTAAGAAAAATGGAGTGTCAGATGCCACAGAAGAGGGATCCATCTTTGAGAGGAAGCCTGTCTGCTTTCTGTGCTGAAAAAAAAAAAATTGGATGTTGGAGGGAATAAAGCTTTAGTGACTGTCCTAGGTCCTAAACTGTCATTGGCTTGTGTGACCTTTGGTGGATTAAGTGTCTCCTCTGCGTCTCAGTCCATTCATTCTCCCTAATAGGTAATTGATAGTCCCACCCTAGGGCCAGTAAAACAATAGGCCACCTGCCCTGCTATGCTGATCACCTACATCAGAGAGAAGATTCAAAGTCTTGACCCAGAAATGCCTTGAAGTTTGAAAGAACCTAAGGACTCCAAAGGAACAGGTACTCTTTAAAGAACTCTTGTTTTTCTGTGAAAGGAAAACAAACTCTCCTCTTCTGCATGTGCCTAGCTAGGCTTAAATTCTAAGGATTTTATTTAAAGTAGTCAGTGCCCTCCCTAACACACACACACACACACACACACACACACACACACACACACTGTTCATTAATTGCCCAGAACAGCACTTTTGTTTTATTTTATTGAAAATAAATTCTTCTCTCATACAATACATCCCAACCACATTTTCCCCTCCCTCCACTCCTAGCTCCCCCACCACCTCCCCTCTCCCCCTGATTCACCCTAGCATCACCACCACTACCACCTATTTCCTCTTCAGAAAAGAGCAGGCTTCCAAGAAAGAGCAGCCAGACAGTACAAACCAAGATACAATAAGACAAGGCAAAAGCCCTCATATTGAGGTTGGACAAGGCAACCCAACAGGAAGAAGAGTCCCAAGAACAGGCAAAGAGTCAGAGACATGCCTGCTCCCACAGTTAGGAGTCCCACAAAACCACAAACTAACAGCCATAAATTACATGCATAGGACCTGGTGCAGACCCATGCAGGTCCCGTGCTTGCCACTTCAGTCCCTGTGAGCCCATGTGAGCTCTGCTTAGTTGAGCCCTGGTGGGCCAAGTTCTGGTGTTCTCCATCACTTCTGACTCCTACATTCCCACCCCCTGGCCTCATGCAGGGTTCCCTGATCTCTGAGGGGAGGTACCTGATAGAGACCTCCAATTTAGACTCTCTCTGCATAATGTCTGGCTGTGGGTCTCTGCATCCACTCCCATCTGCTGTCAGAGGAAGCCTCTCTGACGATGACTGGATAGGACAGTACTTCTTAATCATTTTCTCAGTGAGTGTTCATCCCTTAAAGAATCATTCAGATATTCTGCCCCCAGGAATTTTCGCCTCCATGGAAGTTATATAGGCCTCCAAGATATGTGGCCTAGAGTAGACAGTCAATATTTTTAAACCAAAGCTTACTTTCCTATATATTTTACTTTAATCTTTTTTTTATTTTTTATTTTTTTTTTTTTTATTTTACAATACCATTCAGTTCTACATATCAGCCACGGATTCCCTTGTTCTCCCCCCTCCCGCCTCCCTCCCCTTCCCCCCAGCCCACCCCCCATTCCCACCTCCTCCATACTAGATGTGGAGCAAGGATGACTGGACTGCTACTCACATCACCAGGGAGGCTACCTGGAAAACAGGACCCCAAGAAAGACACGGGGATCGCCCAATGATGGAGAAATGGATGAGATCTTCATGAACAGCCTGGTCATAAGTGGGGGAAATGAAGGGCGAGGGTTGAGGGAAAGAGAGCTTGGGGGAGTGGGAGACCCCAGCTTGATCAACAACAAAACGGGAGAACAAGGAATAGGAGACCATGATAAATGATGACCACATGAGAATAGGAAGAAGCAAAGTACTAGAGTGGCCCACAGAAATCCACAAAGATACTCCCACAATAGACTGCTGGCAATGGTCGAGAGACAGCCGGAACTGACCCACTCTGGTGATGGGATGGCCAAACACCCTAATTGTCGTGCTAGAAACCCCATCCAATGACTGAGGGATCTGGAAGCAGAGATCCACAGCTAGGCCCTGGGTGGAGCTCCAGGAGTCCAATTATCGAGAAAGAGGAGGGTCTATATGATCGAGAATTGTTTACTTTAATCTTAACCACATATAGAACAAAGCTGATTAGCAGCAGTGCATGCTTACAGTGGGTGAGGCTGGGCTACAGCATCAAGGGGGATTGCTGTCCTGGCAACAGAAAAGGGTGTTAGTAGATGCCCTCAGCAGTGAATTGCTGCCTCAACCAAGGTCATACTCTTCCCCCAGGCAGTATCCAATGACTGGTCCTTGTAGACTATAAAATTTTACCCTCTGCTAGCCCCACCTTAGGAAACTCTCAAGGGCAACCACATTTGTAGTTGGTCACGTGGTTGGCTGAGGTCAATTGACCAACTCCTGATGTATCCCTTCACTTCAGGATTTGATATGGGGGCTTGTAATAAAGTAGCATGATGTCAACCTTTATTTGCTTAGGGGGGAAACCCAATCAAGGCGTTTGCATAACCACTTCTGTTTTTTCTGCACTGATCCCCACAACGCCTGTCTTTCATTCTTCATTCTACCCTGAGAGTCTCCTTGGGCCCTCCTTTCTGTCACACAATTCTCTACAATTTATGAGAAGCGTCTCCTCATGTTAAAGCTGTAGTTTTTGAAGTACTCCAAATCCTAGGAAATTTGAAAACCATCCACCAGTGTATGGAAGGAAAATACTGGAATTTTAATTTTGTTTATGCTTGATCCAATTACTAAAGAGCAAACTGAACAACTAATATTCCATGAGCAAGTACAGGGATGCACTGACAGCAAGGTGGCCTTAGGACCCCAGAATCTCCAGGCTCAGAGCAGCTGACAAGGCATTAGGAACCACTTACTTTTGATTTCTAGCAAGTGCACAATCTAACTCGATGTATTTATGGATAATTTTGCCTTGAATGCTCATCTCTTCCTAGCATTTTGCAGTGGGATATAAACCACAAAGCTCCTGCTCCACAGAGGTTCACGGATTTCCCCTGGATACCAAAGAGCTGTCAAACCTTGAGATGATTCTCAGCTACTTTTACCAACACTCAAGTCCATTAGACACAATTTCCAATGCTTTCTGTAATGTAAGAGATTATCAACAGTATCTAGAAAATATCTCTCAATATTCAACAATAAATGACCTTTACATTTTTTTCTTTTATGTTTGTCTCTCCTGGTATAGGAGAGTTTTAACAATGAATAAAAAAAGTCACTTAAAAAAGAGAACATTTTGAAAACAGATGTCTGGTACTATTTCCATAATCACATGATCTTGTTGTCTGAAAACAGTATGTCCCACTTAAAATTTTTCTTTCTCTGCTCTCTTTGGAGACTTGCTCTATTTTTAAATCTTCTACATACAGACATGTGAGTGGGGCTTGAACTTATTTGTTGAAAGTATAGGGACTTGATATCATCTGATTAGTTCATAAGAGCAACTGATTGACAAAGTGATGAAGGTGAAAATTTATTAGTGGGATGTGACAAAAGACAATTTGCATAATTAGTGAATGAGATTGGAAAATGAAAGGATAAATGTTGTAGCAAGCATAGTCACAGATGTATTTCTTTCTTTTGGATCTGCATATCTTAGTGAATTATCTTTTCTAGCTGCAATAGCCATTTGAATAATATATTTAAAGAAACTAAACTTTGAACCTCATCTTTAACAAAGTATTTACAAAGATCATTAGCAAGCTGTTAAATCAAGATTTCCATCTTCATTTGCATTGCTTTCATTAAAATGGGAAATTTTGGATGAAGTAAAAAGATCTTTTATTCCATCAGTAGTAAAAAAAAAAATCACTTATATTACTTATTAGTACATCATCTTAAATTCCTATTCCAAGTGTCTTAGATGAGATATTGTCATTATGATATGTATAAATACTACTAGTAAGTGTATCTTAGATGATGTGCTCGAAATATTTTACTCCTAAATGCAAAAATGAAATCTTAAGACTGCTTCTTGGATTAATTTCCTGTGACTATTGTAACAAATGAACAAACTTAGTGACATAAAACAAATAGAAATTGGGGCAGGGAAATGGCTCGGTAGATAAAGCATGTGACATGCAATCATTAAGACCAGAACCCACATAAAAGCCAGGTAAGCATGGCAGCCTATCTATAATCCCAGCACTCAGAAGGCAGAGACGGGGATCCCTGGGGCAAAATTGCAAGCTACACTAGCCTCGTTGGTGAGCTCTGGTTTCAGCAAGAGACCATACCTCAATAGAGAGAGAGAAGAATGATGGAGGGAGAAACCTAACATCAACTTCTAGCTTCCACACACACAAGCACACACATGCTCCTGCAC
Source organism: Peromyscus attwateri (assembly GCA_902168425.1). Taxonomy (NCBI): domain Eukaryota; kingdom Metazoa; phylum Chordata; class Mammalia; order Rodentia; family Cricetidae; genus Peromyscus; species Peromyscus attwateri. The sequence goes on along the minus strand of CABHPP010119060.1, from coordinate 78,294 downwards.
CATCACACACGTGCACCTTCATGTGTGCAAACATATGTGCACATGCACATGCAGGAAGAAAAGATATTTATACTCTTATATTTCTGGAGGCCATAAGTATTGAGACCTGTCCCCAGAGTTTTTGATTCAGCAGGTCTGTGGCAGACCCAGTAATTTGCATGTTTACCAGGTTCCCATGCTTTACTGAAGCACCTGGCCCTGAGGTCACATTTTGAGAAGCACTGAAGAGGAAATATATTGAGGCCCTCGTGAGTTGGAACAAAGGGCTGGTGCCAGAGGTGTATCTGTATCTAGCATGTCCTCTGGCTCAAGGAGCCAATGGAACAGGAACCCTAATGGGCAAAAAGGACACAGGGCATCAGCCAGTTTAATATACAGCCTGATGACCTAGTGTCCAGCAATCCAGAAGCTCCAGTAGTCAAATACTTCAACTTAGTATTTAGTATGAAAGACTATTTAGTCTTTAACTTTAGTCAAAGACAATGATAGAGTCCTGGTATCTCACATTCTTGAGAGTTAATGCAAGCAGATTGTATGGTCAGTTTCCTCATTTGAATGAGTACATTTGCAAGCAGCTCAGGAATCCCTGAAGAAATAGAGAAGAAAACCATGAGTAAGCTGACAGGTCATCAACCATCGCTTACACAACAACATGGTCCTGTCTTATGATCCACTCATTACTTCATGCCAGAAATAATAGCTATTCCCTCCATGGGATGGTTTCCCTCAGAAACAGACATGTTTGAGGTGATTAAGAGGCCACCACACACCCTCCTACAAGTTCTGCCTCCATGTCAGATGCTCCTGAGTGGACTCTGGATGAAGAAATTGTAGACACACCCATGAGCACACACAGGAGCGTGCACTCAGTCATTCAACAAACACTGTTCCATGTTCTGCTCTTGCAATAGCTGCTCTGTGAGACATGCATCTTTTAAACTTACAGGATTTATAATAGTTCCAAGTGTTCTCTTAAACATCATCTTATATGGCAAATATGAATTATCTCCCATTATCTGTGTTCTTTGTCTTCCTCCTTGTCATAATGTTTAAGCTCATTTGCCTCTCTCACATTAAGGTGTGGTCCTAGGGCCAAATTTTAAACTACAAAATTAAGTGGATTAATGTGCATTTGTCCTGGCTTGACCCATCAATGTGTTTAATGCATAAGGTTACCAGCTGAGTGGACCAGATAATAGGATCTGAACAAGAGAAAAGTCACAAGACCAAAGGTGTCTAAGCCTCCAAATGGCTGGATGAAATAGCTCATCTCATAACCAGTGGATTAAGAAATAAATTTCTATTGTGTTATATTTCTGGAATGGGGGGATTGTTTTATATAGTAGTTAGCCTGCCCAGATAGTGAGTATTATCATTACTATTAATAGAGCCATACTTTTAGAGAAATAGTGAAAGTTGAACAATAAATATGTTCATTTTAAGGTTCAAATAGGTAAAAAGAAGAGACTTGCAGGTCCTAAAAGGATACTGTTTATGATCTGAAAAATCTGGCATGCTCCTTTGTGGTGTGTCATACCTTTGTGGTGTGCCATAGAACACTATGAGGGCAACAGAGAAGGAAGACCATTATGTTCTGATGACTCTGAAGTAATGCTTACTTCAAACATAATTCACTACAAGTTTTAAACTTGATCTCAGCCAAAGGCTAAGAACTGATACTTATAGAAGAAATATAATACATGGAAAAGCATATATTAGTCAAGCCCAAGGAAATTCTAGCTGTTGAGAGCGTGAAAACCCCCATCCTGATGTCTCCTATCATTTGGTCATGGGCCAATCTCATATGAACACCACACACAGAAGGAAATAATACACCTCTGAGATGTTCGTTTAGAGAGATCAAACACATCAAGCTGCAGAGCATCTCTCTTTGATTCACTCCATCTGACCCTTTCCTACATGAGAACAGGGAACTCCGTAAGTACCACAAAGCAATGGTCATTGTGGCTAACGCAGAGCAACACTGCTCTGCCACAAGCAGAGAGAAAAGAAAACATGCAGCTCACATGTCCACAGTACACTAAGCGTCAGAAGTTGCCATGACCCTGACACCGCACAATGATTTCCTTACAGCTCTTCAGGGTACTGGCAGAGGGGCAAAATCAATGACCAGGGCTTCGAGCCATCATCCAGGATCAAGGCCTAGTGCATTCTTCATGTACAAGTCCCTTGCTGATGATTCATCAGGACTCAGACACCCTAGACTGTTTCTGGAATGGAAAATCAATACCCTTGTCAATGAGCTGCTTCTCCTGCCAGAGCTGGCGAACATGCTATTCCCAAATCTTCTCATACTTGCTTTGTCCCTGGCTTTTCCTACACCCACACAACCCTCTTTGTCTCTGGTCAAGAGAGAAGTAGCTTCTTAAATTTCAGCTTCTATTATGTGAACATCTGTGAGCAAATAAACTGTGAGTGTGGTTTCCATGCTGTCCCCTGCTTGGGACCCCACATTTCATTTCCAACCCATTGAGACCCAATGCACCTGGCAGATGAATCAATGCTCAGTGGGTGGCTCTAAATCTATAAATAATTCAAAGACAATAAACAAAACAAGGACTCCATTCCTTTCACTGACAGAGGAGACTGAATTTAGAAGATTATCACCTTAGGCTACAATTTAGGAAATTACATTTCAGTTTCAAAAGAACTGATCATACAGACATAAAATAAAAATTCCCTGAACACTGTTTGACAAATCCTTGCCATTTTCCATTACAACAACATTGGCTACCATGAACACAGTGCTGCAGGAACCCAACCAAAATGCCACACTGGATAATCTGGCAGACATCAGAAATGTAAATTAATTTAACATTGTAAACAAAGTAGCCTCTTAGAAAATATGTTTCAAATTGTAGGTATGCCATGACTGTTTGGGAGGAATCATGCCCCTGGTGTGATGGGCGTGATGTATAAACTGGAACAAGAGAACATTCTAGTCTGCTGGGCTATTGGTCACCTTTCTTTTGTTTAAGATGACCTGGGGATCGTCAGGCAGAGACCAAAAAACAAGTTACTAAAAATTTGTGAAGTTGATTAGAATCCCTGTTTTACTTCTCAGACACCAAGACAATAGGATTATACAAGTATGGGTACAAATAGTCTGTTTCTGAAGGCAGCAGACTTCAGAAGAGAGAAGTGATATTATTGGGTGACCCGCTCGTGAGGGTCTCCACGTCCCAACCATTCACATTCATTTTTATTTAAGCTTCTAAGAAAAGATGACTTTCTACTTAGAGATCTGTGGATGACAATCTCCCAAGACAAGGAGCAAGAATCTCGCAAATTCATCTTCATTTGTACTCAGAGTGGACAAAGGCACCCTGGCTTGGAGAAGATCCAAGATTTAGCAGAAGAAGCCTAGGCAGTCTGAACTTGAGTAGCAGGGCGCATGGATGGGATCGAGAAGGTTGGACATTGCTTCTGTCCTCAGCTATGGTTCTAAGAGCGGCCTTTCTCTGTGCCGTTTGGTTGGTGTATTCTAAGGAAGAGAGGTCATACTACATATGTGAATGATCGCCAAAGCTACAAACCACTGGTTGTCTCGTTATTTATAATTCCTCTTGGACAATGACCATAAGAAAATCTAGACACTGGGAAGATAATTCAGTGAGGAGAGTGTGCTACAAAAGCATGAGTATCTGAGTTCATATCCCCAGAACTCATGCAAAAAGCCAAGTACACAACTGTAACCCCAACTTTGGAGGAGCAGAGACAGGAGGATTTGGAGCTTGCTGAACATAAGCCCACTTGGGGGGAAAGAATTGCAAGCTTTGGGTTCTAGTCTCAAGGGAATAAGGTAGAGAGCAAGAAGCCACACCAAGTGTTTTCCACACTACACAGAGAAAAGCCTGTGTTGCTCACTGTTGATTCTGGTTTCATTTATTCAGCCTGTGTAAGTGGAGCACAGGTACAGCACACCAGTGTATGCGGAAGATACCGTTGTGAATGGCCCCCTGACGATCCTGTCATCACGATGCCTATGTACAGTGAGAATAGGAAAGAACTCTCTAAAGTCAATAGAGAACTTTCTGACCAATATAAGCCCCATAAATAGACTGAACCACATGCAGAGAAAGAAAGGGACAGAGAAGAGTCTCTTCGGATGGTGTGTTCAGGAAAAGGTCTCTCTGACATTAAAGGTGACATTTAAGCATTTAAGACTTGAGGCATGAGAAGGAGCCAACCATGAAGAAGGCAGAAGAACATTCTAGACAGATAGATGAGCAAGTTCCAAGGCTCCTAAGCCTCAGTAAAGCCTGGGGGCACAGAGCAAATGCCAACAGACTGGGCGCAGGTCTGAAAGCAGATAGGAACCACAACCTGTCGAAGCTGGAGAGCCCTGGGCAGGCATGCACAATTGATTTTAAGCCAATGGGAAGACTTTGAAAGGTTTTAAGCAGGAGGGTGACACAATCCAATTTATGTTTTCAAAAGCTCTTTTTAGCTGCTCCGTGGAAAATGGGCTGGGCAGAGTGGAAGGATGATACGCTAAGAGTTGAAATAAGTTAAAACATGCTCCATGAAACCTAGGAAGTCAGCCTTCGATGAGACAGAATGAAACATATGACCATTATGTAGTTTCTGTCATACATTCAATGGGGTACATGTGCCCTAGGCACCACAGCATTATGAAGAAGGGGCATTGGGTCTCATTTCCTGTCACCTATCAAATTAAGCCGTGTCAAAATAAAGTCAGATGGATGTAGATGGTGAGTCTTAGCACATCATGGGTACCTTCACACAAAAAGCAGTACAGCTTGAAAAACCACTTCACATTTTCCCTGAAACTGAAAACTTCATCTATGCAGGAGTGAGGCTTTTGCTATTGATTACCAAATTGTAAGTAGGAGCTTATTCCAGTTTGGAATTCTTGATTTTCAGTCTGCTCCCTGAAGAACTCCACAATCAAGCTTTGCTGGGTCTGCTGACTGTGACTGTGTATAGTGGTGACGACTACCGAAGCTGAGTGCACAGGAAGAGCTTCCTGCAGATCAGCAAAGTGGTCTTCTATCTTAGGGGCTCAGCAGCCGCAGACCACTCTCAGATCTGTGGGAACAGTGAGGATACATGTGCCGATAGGTGTGCGATAATTAGCAGAGGTATCAGGCCAGAGGTGTGTGAGGTTGGATGGGGCTGATGACCCAGAATTGGCAATTGAGAAATAAGGACATCCCCTCTTCTATCCCCTATGGCAAAGAGGCTGGTGCTAGATGTGACCAAACGGCCTAGCAGCAGAGTAGAGAGGAAGGAAGCGCCCGAGTCCAGGGCTGAGAGATGAGGATTCCCTTTCTTTCCCCTCACCGTCCTTCCTCGTGCTGGGGACCTGGAGACCAGCAGATTCCACATGGAAAGCACCGCTCTGGACATCGTGCGTGCGCGTGTTTCCTAAAACCAGCTTCGTCACTGGTTCATCTCCAGTTACTGACTGGTTTGAGCTCAGTTTCCTCACCCCGCTGTGACTGTAACACTCCCACCTAGGATTTGTTGAGGGGCCGACAGGAGGAGAGCTTGTTCTGTGTATCTAACCCCCTTCTCCTCCTTAACCCCCTTGAAAATACTCAGCGGTTTCTCCTGCAAGGAGATGTGGCCTCACAGACAGGGCATACGTGTGAGAGCGGGGCATGGGGGGATGGCAGGAGAAGAGAGGCTGTAGGTGTGTTCCCTGCGGGAGAGACGGTCACTCGACAGTAGTGAGAGGAAAGGAGGAAGTAGAACTGAGAGGGTGCTCCTAAGTCAAGAATTGGGCACCATGCTCAAAGCCCACAAAGACCCGCCCCAAACTCTCCGGTCACTGGTCACTGTTCCGATTTTTGCATGTTAGCTCGGTTTTCTTCCAAAGCCATTCTTGTACCCTAGCTATCTTACAAAGACAAAGGATGCGCAGATAGTCAAACCTCTGCAGGTGTCTTCTCAGTGACTCTTTATTAACATTTTTCACGATGGCCATCCATATAAACTGTACTGACTCCTCCTATGTTCCTTTGACTAACACCCCCCGCCCCCCCATCCCCCCCCCCACCCCCCCCCCCCCCCCCCCCCCCCCCACTTCCTTCATTTCATGATGCTAGTGTCCACTGCACTCTACACAGAAACACCACAGCACACGGTGGGCACGGTCGTTAGCTGCAGGTGATTCCGACCTCTACTATGATGGGCACTCAGCTTTCTGAGTTCATTAGGGACCTTAAGGTTTTCCTGTGGCTTGTTATTGTCGGTTTCCTGGATGTACTATCTGCAGAAACTTCTCAATGTCTTACAGTCTTGTTCGAACCTGGAGACAGCCCAGGCCAAATGTTTATCTTCTTCTATCTGCTGGCTGTGCAGCCTAGTGGAGTGAATAGAAAGGTAGGGCCCCAAACCAGATGCCTGAGTTTGAATCTCAGTGCCACCGCTTACAAATGACCTTAGTCAAGTCACGAACACAGTCAAGTGGAAACAAAGCAAGCCCCTGTCCTATAACAGTTACCAGGAATGAGACATGAATAGTGTAAATGTTTGGGATAGTTACCCTGGCACATAATAAGCTATTGTAAAGCATGAGGAAACTGTCCATTGGTCCTCTGTCTTCCCGCTAGGGAAAAAATAAAAAATAAAAAAATAAAAAAAACCTAAAATAAGGAGTGGTATTTATTTTAATGCCTCATTCAGTACAAAATTCAAGCGTAAGTATCCAGCAAAGTGAGTCTCCCTCCGTCAGGACGGCCTGTCTTGGGACTCCCACCTTCTGCCCTGGTACAAAAGAGAGAATGGCAGGCCAAGGTGTCCTGGGACTGCTCCCTCCCTGAGTGACAGCTGGTGCTGTCAAGAGTCGTTACTGCTGCTGAGCACAGACCTTCTGGCAAAGACGGGCAGCACAGAGGCGCCGCCGCCTCCCTGCCCACCTGTCAGCCTCGTCCGAGAGAACAGTGCAGACATTTGCTCTTTTCTTCCCCCAGCGATCAGCAAACCCCAGTGCCTTCATTACTGCTCGCCTCTTCAGTCCCAGCCTGCCTCCCTCTCCCTCCCGGAATACAAACTCTCCAACCTATTCTTCCAAGAAGGGGATTAGGCCCAATTAATCTCTGGACAAATGTCAAGGAGTCTGGGGGAGGGGCCACCTTTCAAGTGCCGCGCCCCCAATGAGCAAATCAAGCCAGACGTGTGCCCGGCCGCTCTGCACCAGGGCGAGCTGCGGCAGCTGCCAACACAATCAACCAGGCCCTCTTAATCTCAGGCTTAGCTTCCGAGGGGGCTTGCTTTCTTGCCAGCCTGTCCTGACAGACCGCAAACACCCGGAGCCCGAGCTCCTCCACAACTGCCATCTGTGGGGTCGGGGAGCTGGACAGGAAGCTCCCCCCATCAAGCAACGATGCTGGAAGCAGCATCCCTCGGCCACCGCAGGCTGCCTGAAGCTCTGTTTCCTCTGGGCTCCCTGGCTGGCCCTCCACTGTCCCAGCCCACCCTCAAAGGGCTGGCACTCGTTTCCAAAGCAGCCTGCATCCAAAGTGAAGTGACCTAAGGGGCAAAGAAGCCAGACAGACAGACGGGCTACAGTAGGAGTGAGGGGAATTCTCATATTGACATAAAATTATCTGACACCACAAAGATTCCATTGACCTGACAGACAGAATCCTGGGAAAATCCTGGGAATGTTTCTTTTCTTTGCTATGATTCCAAGAAAGACTTCATCCAATCTATATGAGGAGCGATTGTCCTTACAATACTCCCCAAAATCACTCCAGTTTTTTGATTTACATGTCATTATCTAATAAATTAATATGCTTCTCTCTCTCTCTCTCTCTCTCTCTCTCTCTCTCCCCCTCTCCCTCTCCCTCTCCCTCTAACAAAACCTGGCTTAACCAGCAGGTTATTAAATAGCACTTCCACCTGCTACAGTCCAATGATTCAGTAATTAATTTTCATAATGGTAATCTGGAAGGATTTCTAGAGCCCATTAGAAGATCCAAGAATTCTCTCTACCCTACTGGCTATCCTGATGGCTGGACATATGCTTGGGCGGGGGTTAGGGGGGTGAGAGACAGTCAGGTGTCCAGGCCTGGTGCTAAACATACTAGCTGTGTGACCTTGGGTAAATGACTTAACCTTTCTGCCTACTACCATTTACTAATCTGTGATATGGGGTCACAAAGTTTGTTAAGAAAGATAACAGCTCATCCTCTAGCTACGGACTGTGTCCTATGAGCCAAACATTGCCAGGCAATTTATCTGAACCATCTTATTTAACTCTCACAACTGGTGGGTCAATATGCAGTGCATTTCATTATACTCTAAGGTGTCCAGCATCCCCTCCACACTGATGGCACCTACAAGTGCTAACAAAAGTACCTGACTGTCATCAACTCCTTCCTTCTGTTGGATGGCACAGCAGCCTGCGTCAGAGTTACAATCATTGCCCAAAATGCATCTGTGCTGAGGTGCCTTTCAATTCATAAGACAGCGTGGCTCATATACAACAAATACAACATACTGGTCTGAGGTAGCATCTTGGAATTGAACACATGAAAATTTCTGCAGCAAAACATGGGACTGTCCTCCTTACACAGGACGAGAAGGAGCAGCATAACATCTCAGAGTAGGTTTTGTTACCCAAACAGCTCAACACATGTGGAACGGCACAGAAAGCATCTGGTCTACACCCAGAAGAATCCACAACCACTGGATGCTTTGAACTAACCCCAGCCCTAACAAATATAACTTAAAATATCTGCTTATATAAATCAAAACAGTCAAATAAACAAAAGTATTGGTAGAAGGAACTCTTATTAGGAGCTATAGAGACAGAACCATAAGGGAAAGATGAAAGACAAAGGTTAGACCTTGTGCCTTTTACATAATGATTTAACTAGAAAACCTCTAAATAAGAGAGCTTTAGCTAAAAACCCTGAAACCAAATGAGCCACCTAAGAACAATTTTATAAAATAAGTTAGTGGGCATGGGGTGGGAGAAGGGGAAAGATTGATGGCTGTTTGAATTTCATGAGCTTTGCTAGATCGGCTTCTAGTTCCGGTTCTGACAGGAATTACTGTGTGATCTTGGAAAATCATGAGACCATAGTGACCTGAGATTTGTCAACAAAAATGGTCACCAGTCCTGTCCTTTGCAATAGCTGTGAGGCTCAAATGGTGCAGGGATCATCACTGCTCATATGAGTAAAGTGTTCAGTGAATTCAAGTTGCTTATCACTTTTTCAAACTATTCTCAAGATGATAATAGCTTTAATTACACACTGTTTCTTATTTGAAAGGCATAATGTTGCTTGGGACAAGATCCCAAATTAAAATCTCTCTCATGTATGCATCACTGTTGTTCTTTCTTGAACATCAGTAAAGATCAGCGCCAGCAGGGTGCATGCGCTGCTGAACTATGTCTCTGACTTCATCTAGAGTTGCCCTTAGGAGACAGCGGCAGGAGGCTCTGTCAAACCACGCAGGTACTGAACACCTGAGGGACCTTTGTGCTTTGAAGAAACAAGCTTGCCAAGTATCAAATTGATCCTGCCCTCATTCCACAACTTCCAGAAGCTCTGTTTGGGTCTCTTTAGTCTGTGGAGTCTTTGGAGAGGGCACCGTCTGAGTCTATTGACCCACTCACTGGTCCCATCTAGCCTCCGATGGTCTCCATGACCCAGGCCAAGGAAGAGCAAGGAACCAAGGAAGAGCTCGGGTGAGCTCTCCAAGTCAGATGAGCCTGGCTGGATGGCCAAAGACAGTTTGCTGTTGATAGCTAGTGCTCATAATGGAAGACACTTCTCACTGTACTCAAAGCCTAATTGTCCCTGGCTTGATGGTGGCACTGTTAGTCTCACGCTGCTGATGTCAACCCAGCCAAGACAGCTGAAGCGACACCAATAGCAGAGTGAGCCATCTCTGCCCTCATGACAGAGACACCACCACTCCTAGCAGCCATAGGAAAGTTAGCAGCCTATTTCCCTTTGAATCTTTACATCCTTCAGTTTGAGAAGTCCCAGTGGCTGAGGGATCTGTGCCATTAGCCACAGCTCTACAAAATTAAGCAGGAGTGTTTGCTAGCATCATGGTTATCTCTCTGCCAAGGTGCAATTGACCTTGTAGTTTAGATGTTAACATCTGCTAACAATGGTTCCTTGGCAACTGAAATGCAACCAAGTAGGTGCTCCATAAAAAAGAAAATGTCGCAGGGGCTGGATATGTAGCTCAGTGGTTTAAAAAAAAAAAAAAAGTATGTTTAACATGCACAAGGCCTTTGCTTCAACCCAGAATGGAAGGGAGGGAGGGAAGGAGGAAGGGAAGGAGGAAGGAAGGAAAAGAGGGAGGGAGGATGGGGGAGGGAGGGAAGAAAGGAGGAAGAAAAGGAAGGAGGAAAGAAAGGGAAGGGAAGGGGAGGGAAGGAAAGGGGAGGGATGGGAAGGAGGGAGGGTTAATTCTAAATATTCCCTTCCACAGACAAAAGAATCTACCAAGCTACCTCGGCTGTGAAATAAACCTAGTAATTACCCTCTGTGGCTAAGGGGCATCCTGGGTGTTAGGATCCCGAGCCCCAGGGCAGGCATGGACATGGCAGTCAGTGGACAGCATAAAGCAGCCCTGGGCTGGGAGCCCAGACTTTCTTCTCTTCAGAAGCTACTGCACAGTAGAGGTGAACATACAAGGAAACTGTTGTGTTGTTTCATTTCTGACATAAGATCAAGCATAGAGACCGTGATTAGAGACCTATGGACTACCCTGACAGTCAGAACTCCACTTAGCCTGTCCTGAGGAGACGTCTCTAGATCTCAGTCACCTGTGTGTGTGTGTGTGTGTGTGTGTGTGGTGAGATTCAAATCGTTGACATCAACACTTCACGTAGAAAAGTTCACATGGAAGCTGAGGTTGCCCTGACCCTTTGGCACAGCAAATAGTAGTTACTGAACCACTCCCTGCTGGCCTCTGCCACCGATAGAGAAGCGGAAGTTCTCAAAGCAGAGAGCACCGTCCCCAAACCCTGCACCGGAAAGCTCTTGGCCTGCACTCTCCTATAGCAATTCTCTAAGACTTACCAGAAACTGAAGATGGAGGGGTGGGCTCCTCTGTGTTTTGGGAACTTTTAACAAATGCACTCATCCAGCTCAAAAACCAAGCTCTGCTGACCTGTCCCTCACCGCTGCTGTGGGGGACTCTCTACGAGCTCAGTAGTCTTTGGTCTAGAAGTAATGTCTCCATATTTAGAACCTGTACCACATGCTCATAGGCTTGGTGACAATCCAGTCACTGGCTAAGGATGGATAGAGTAACCCAAGTACAGAAGACGGTAAGGGAAGTCAAAGGCACAGTTTTCACGTGAAGTCAACTCTTCACAAGTAGTTTCCCTGCCATGGGTGTTGTAATAGGTGTTGGGGGGGGGATAACCAAGAATAGGTGGTAGTTCTTCCCTCAAGGGGTTTGCGACAGGACTAACACAGGTGGAAAGATTATAGGGTCATTAACTGTAATATATGAGGAAAAAAAAGAATATAGAAGGTGGGCATGCTGGCCTGTGCTTATGGTCGTAGAAGTCTGGAGGCTGGGGAGGAAGGGTCACGGTTTCAAGGCTAGGCTTGGCTATACTATGAGTTTCTGTCAAGAAAGACCTGGGGGGGAAGGAAGGGTGGATGATGTAATACTTCAAAGGGGGTCAAGCAGCACGGGGTAGGCAATGTGAGCTCTAAAAGATGAGGAGGAGGAAGAGAAAGTCAGTGCAACAGGTCAAGGAGCCAAGGACACAGGGGAGAACGTGGTCGGCCCTTAGGGACCGCAGGGAATGCTGGGTGTGAAAGTCCTCCTGAAAGGCTTGCCTAGGACCAAAGTGAAGCCAGGTAGACAGTTACCTCACCTGTACTCTTGCCCTGCATCCTTACAAGGTGAGGATGCTCTAGAGATGTAAAACGTGTCTGTGAAACCTGTCTGTATGGAGCCCCTGACAGTATCAGGAGTAGTGCAAGGTCCCTAGACACTCCACAGGCCCTGGTTTCAGGATATGGCCGGTGACACTAAGGGTGAAGACTCTGTTACTTGCTTCCAGTCTCAGGCAGGAATGAGTCGTGGGCTCTTCACTCCAAGAGGCAACAATGCACATCAAGTAGTGTCCCCTGGGATTTTAAATCTCACAACAGGTAGGCAGTTATTTGGGTTGAATACAATGGGAGACAACCATGTCTCAGGGGCTTCAAATCTCAGAATCATCCTTAATTTCTCCCCCTTTCCTCACCTGCTACACCAATCAGAATCAAATCCTATCAATCCTACCTCCACACTATCTCAAGCTTCTAGTAACTCCTATTCCAACGTCACTGAGTTCAACCCTGTTACTTTGCTGTGATATGGAGTTGTGTTATTATAAAGACATTCAGACTTTATAATAACTGCAGTTCATCAAGTCAGCCTGCCGAATAAACAAAAATAGACATTTCTTTGAGCACATATCTTTATTAACATAGTCATGCACATGGGAGCCCCGTAGAATGTGAAACTCCAAGATATGCCAGATAATTGAGGCTTAGATGTCTTCTTCACACAGGAGAGTGGAATTGAGATTGCAGGCAACCTTAGATGGGGAGTAAATGAGTTTTAGGGTAGACACCGAGGCTGGAGGACAGAGGCCTGGGTTAGAGTTCCTCTGGACTCTAGCTGTGGTATCTGGTCTGCAGCCTCTTCATCCATGCCACAACTTTACCTTCCTTGGCTCATGACATTTCAGGAAGATTGCCCGCAATTGTGTTTCTTGGTAGCAGATCACATCTGGAGAAACGTGAGGGGACTTTAGATAAAGTCTTCCCATTTTTTCCCTGGTGCTCTCAGCTTGAACTCAATGTGGCGTACTTAGTACTGACATTTTCTGAACACCAATGCCGTATATGATCTATATGCAATATATAACAGTATTATAATCACATCTTGAAGTTTAACCAATATAATTTTAATTACTTTCTCAAAGTCATGGTTAACTCACTTACTGCTCTGCTGGCTAAGTACTTTTTCTAGCACACATGAGCGTGTGCATGAATGTTTGCTTGTGCATGCACATGAATGTACACAAATATACACACACATATATTGCTGTGGATATCACTCTGTATAAATAAAATGCTGATTGGCCAGTAGCCAGGCAGGAAGTATAGGTGGGACAAGCAGAGAAGAGAATTCTGGGAACAGGAAGGCTAAGTCAGGAGACTCTGCCAGCCTCTGCCATGAGTACCAACATGTAAGATACTGGTAAGCCATGAGCCATGTGGCAAGGTATAGATTTATAGAAATGGGTTAATTTAAGATAGAAGAACTGGATAACAAGAAGTCTGCCACGGCCATATAGTTTTTAAGCAATATAAGACTCTGTGTGTTTACTCGGTTGGGTCTGAGCGGCTGTGGGACTGGCGGGTGAGAGGGATTTGTCCTGACTGTGGGCCAGGCAGGACTGGAGAAAACTTCAGCTACAACATATACTTACATACATACACATATGCATACACACACACACTATAATCAAGACTTTGATGTTTTCTACTACTTGGTCCTATCTGCTGTTATTATTCAACTGAAGAAAAGAATTCAGAATCCAGAGAATTTCTGGTTTAAATTTTTCATCCTCTTTAGACTCCCACCATCATCACAAGAGGAGCCTCTACAGGTAAAATAAAGCTATTTGCAATTCCATCAGTATTTTAAATAAAAAGCAACAAAACAATTCACCCTATGATTTATTCTTATGCAAGGAATTTAAAATCAAGCCTAAAATTATGACAATGTCCAAAGTATTTGATCATGTATGGGACTCAACTAGAACTTAAGAGTGTCACCAATCTGATACTGAATAGACTCATGGTAAAAAGCAAAGGTCTCTATTTTCTATTCAAGTTGAGGCAAACAAAAATTCATCATGTGTCCTGAGTGAGTGGTCAGTGCTGGGCAAACCTACAGATTTGTGGGAAATTTACCACAGGACTGAACTTCAATGGTTTGGCCTCCCAAGGATTCACAAGTAAGAGACTTGGTCCTCCCTGTGGCCATCCTGGGAAGTGGTGAAAAATTTAGAAGTGGCACCTAGTGGGAGGAGACTAAGTCATGTGGGGCATGACTTTTGGAGGGATGAAGCTGGTCTCATGGGACCCTAAGTGGTTCCGTTTAGAATGGGTTTTTGTAGAAGAACAAGATGGTCCCTTTATTGCTCTCTCACTTCTCCTACTATATGTGGAATTCCCTTCTGCACACGTTTCAGCCATTATGCCATTCATGATGAAGCCATTATTAGAGGCCAGAGAGTTGGGGCTACACAATGTTTCACCCTCTAAGACTGAGAGCTCAATGAACCCCCTTTTTTATGCAGTACCCAGCTGTGGGTATTTCTTAATCAGTGGAAAGTGGCCACTAGACCGGTGATACAAGAGGATATCTTCAAGACCTGGTGTCCAAGGGCATCATATTTCTTTCTCTCCAGATGCCACATGTCAATGCTCAGACTCACTGTGCAGGAGGAGATCACAATGTAGTTGAGCTAACTAGACAAACCCATCATGACATTGATGATCCAGATGGGATCTCACCCATGACTAAGATTTTCCCCTTCCTAGAGAACTATGTAGCCACCACAATATAGTAGTAGGAAAGTACATGTGACTAGAATATTGGCAGGCTTGGGATATTTGGCTCAGTGGTATAATATTTAGTCTGCATGGCTCACACTTTCTTCATCTGTTAAAAAGTCAGATATAATTACATGGTAGTATAACAATTGGGCTCTAAACAAGGACACATACATTACTTCAAATGTTTTTAAAGGTTTGCTTATTTTTCACGTATGTGTACATGTGTGAGCCCATGTGAGTTTATTTGAACCATGCATACACAAGAGGCTTCAGAGACCAGAAGAGGGTATCTGATGCCCTGGAACTAGAGTTACATTGAGTTTTGAGCCACCAGGTAGAGGCTGAGAACAGAGCCCAGGTCCTCTGCAAGAGGGGTAAGCATTCTTAACTGCTAATTCATTTCTCCTGCCCCTTCAAATGTTTTTGATAGAGAGGATACACACAGAAAAGTGGTTATTTGGGTGTGTTGACTATTGGCCCAACCAGATAATGGATCTATCCAGTACAGAATCACAGCAGAAAGCAACATCATTCTTGACTGGAGAAAACAGGGGAGGAAGAAATGATATTAGAATCTGAGGAGGAGCCACCAAGTGGGAGCTAAAACCAAGCTTGCCAGGCTCATGGGAGGTAGAAGCATAGAGAAGATCAACACAAGGCAGAGAGAGGGGTTGAGCAGCATGGCTTCCTTCTAACCTGCACTCTTTATCTCCCCAGGGCCTTTGAATGCCCAGACCCTGTCAGGAGCCAGTGACCAGAGGAGGTTGCCACCCCTCCTGCATCACAAAACAGAACAGAGTAGAGGTGAGATGGGGTCCAAAGGCCAGCAGCCCAAGACCTGCCCAAGACTCCGTATAATCACTGTGAGGATTAAATGAAGCATCACATAAAAGCATCCATCACAAGGCCTTGTGCACACTGAGCTTTCAATAAAGGTTTGTTTGTTTAATAATAGAGTGCAGCCCACAGGGAGGGCAGGGTGACTCACCATGCTATCAAGCCACTGCTGCAAAGCGAAGATGCTCATTACTCTAATTTTTTTTTTTTTGGAAAGAGTTAAAAAAAATACTTCAGCAAAATGCATTACCATCATCCAAACAAGAGGCTGCAGATGGTATTTGCGATTTTCACAGAAGTGTCTCAGTTAAATTAATTGCTTGTCTGTTAATTTTTTAAGCTGGCAGCTCTTTTTTTCCTCCCCAACGTGAACCACCAGCCAATTAAATCAGAACAAATGACTGGCTAGTGTTTAAGGTTGCTCCTGGCTCAAGCTCCCTACGAGGGCCCAGTGGCATCAGTGATACAGTGATAAAAGGACCTGGGGTTGGTTCTGCTCTTTGTCAGGCCCAAGTATCACCTGAATCCATATTGACAAAACACTCTCTTCCAAAAATCTCAAACACCATTGGGCAAAAGAGAAAGCATTTTAGTCTCTTGGCTTTGAAGGAGGACTTCTCTAAGACAATTTACTTGAAGATGTCCTCCATCTTATAGAAGGACATTGAAGTTACCTTGTCCTCTTCAGGTTTTGTCATTTTTATAGCCTGGATGCAATGGAATTGAGTTTTTAAATTCATAAACAGGTTGGGAAACATCTAATAAATAGTGATGCTGCCCATATAGGATGACAATAACAGTAGAAATAATAATAATAGTAATAATAATAAATTATATATATATATATATATACATATGTTGCTTATTATCAGTGCCTGCCATTGTCCCCAGAATTTCATAGCTATGAACTTATTTGATTTTCTGACATGCATGAAGTAGGTGCTGGTGGATTTCTGCGGTGGGATGTCTTTCTGTACGCTGTGAATATGTTTTATTGCCATTGGTTAATAAAGAAGCTGCTTTGGCCTATAGCAAGGCAGGATAGAGCCGGGCAGGAAATCCAAACAGAGATACAGGGAGAAGATACTAGCCAGCCTCCAGAGGAGCAAGATGTATTAGAGCACAGGTAAAGCCACGCGACACATGGTAAAACATAGGTTAATAGAAATGGGTTAATTTAAGTTATAAGAGCTAGGTAGTAATAAGCCTGAGCAATAGGCAAAACAGTTTACAATGAATAGTAAGCCTCTAGTGATTGTTTACAAGCAGCAGCAGGGTAGAGCAGGACAGAGAAAAGCCAGCAGTTACAGATTTCCATTTTACACAAGAAGCAATGGAAGCCCAGAGAGATTCAATAATTTGCTTACCCTTCTGTATTAGTTATTTTTCTGTGTCCTACCATGATCAAAAGAAACTTTAGACAAAAGTATTTATTTTGGTTCATAGTTCCTGATGGGCAAGGGTCCATCATGGCAGAGAGGCAAGGGTCCATCATGGCAGGGAGGCAAGGGCAGTAAGTGGCAGGCATGGTGGCAGGAAGCTGAGAGATCACAACTTCAACAGAAATACAAAGCAGAGAGAAACAGAAAGCTCAAAGCCCTCCCTCAGCTATGTACTGCCTCCAGCAAGGCTCCACCTCCTAAAGGTCCCATAATCTCCCCATAGTGGTTCCAGTGAGAATTAACCCCCTATAATCTAGGGCATTTGAACACTTGGTTCCAGTTGATGGCACTGTTTGGGGAGGTTTGGGTAGTGGAGCCTTGCCAGAGGAAGTATGTAACAGGAGGTGGGCTCCACACGTCTAGCTCGGTCCCTCTACTTTGTGCTTGTGGTTCAAGAGGTGAGCTCCCCACTTCCTCTTCCGGCTGCCATGCCTTCCATCTGATGCCTGGTGCTAGCTCTGCCATTACAGGCTCTAACCCTCTGAAATCATAAACCAAAGAAATTCTTTCTTCTGTAAGTTGACGTGGATATGGTGTTTTATCAGACCTACAGAAAAGTAACTAACACATTCCTTAAACAGCGCCACCAACCTGGGGAGCAAGTGTTTAGAAAGTCGAGTCTATAGAGGACAGCTCTCATTCAAACTACCACAGTAGCTTGTAAGTGGGAGAACTGGGCTACCTTGGTAGTTGGAGTCCAGAACCCAAACTCTTTATTGAAGTGCTATGCCGAGGTCAGAGGAGGATGTGTACATCCTACGGGGAAAATGACAAGACGTTATCCCTCGCCGTCAGGATACTCCCTTCACGGCAGCTCCTGCTGCTCCCCACGGTAACCAGTCTCCCACCCTCTTTCCCCACTCCAGCCACAAATAGCTCTCATCCACACCCATTCTCACGAAGATTCTTCCACCCACAGGGCTTTGCACAGGCTGTCCCATCCCCACTACTTGGAATACCCGTCACAGCCCTCCATTTACTCCTCTGGGAGTAAAATGCCTGACACACGGTGATGCCTGGTGGGGAAGTACTCGAACAGCCCCGGTTTGTTGTGCCCGCTCGGACCTTCATGACGATACTTCCCATCCCCCTTTCTAAAAAGCAGCCCCTGCTTCTTTTCTTTTCCAAACGAAAACTCCAACATGGCCACCAGACAGGAATGTGGCCGCCACCCTAGCCTCCCCTCCCACCTCTTTGGCCCTCAAGAGTGCCGCAGCACCCAGAGGCACACCAGCACTGACCTTAAAGGCTCACTATCCCCCTTGAGGCTCTCTGCCCGCCCCAACCCCATCAGAGATCAGGAACTGTATCAGTGCATTCAGATTCACATCCTCTAACTGGTACTATCTTGTGTCCTTCCTTCATCCCTTGCCTCTCTCACATCTTCCTGTAACTACATATATGCTTCTAACAGATGAAATTCTGGGGGCGGGGGGGTGGAAGCAATCTGTAGAATTAGGTATAATATCCCCCAGACAACCTCTGACATGTAACTTTTTGAAAAGAAGGATAAGTTTCCCTCCATCTTTGCTCATCCATAGGATGGTTCTCCATGGCTTTGGATGGTCACCATGCCCTGACCCATAACCATCTGCTGCCACGAGCCCAACCTATACCAACTGTTAAAATGATCAAAACCATCTCTCCTCTTCCACTCATAGGATAGCTCCCTACCCTACCCCTCCCCACCCCACCATTAGCAGCAGGGGGCTGACCTGCTCACTCTGGGTTTGAAAGCATCTGCAACCACTGACCTAAGAAAAAGAAGAGCTGGGAGTTCTGGTATTCCAAGTGGAAAGGTTGCTGACCTCTGACCTGGAAAGCATGCGGCCATGCTGCCCCCGAAGCCAGAGGCAGTCCTCAAGGCAGATTTTTGTCATCCCTGTCTTCTGAAGCAAACATTGACTTGGAAACACATCCATATGATTGCCAGGAAAAACCCAGAATCTAATAATTTTACAGAAGAAACAGAAGGAGACATACGAAGGAAGAGGAGAAGGAAGGAGAGGAAGGGAATGCTTTAAATAAACGGGACACAGACACACAGCACATGACCGGATTTGTTTGTGTACCCTCTGAAACCCATGTTGAACTTTAAACTCTGTAGCTAGAATTTTCCTGGTCCTGTCTGACCTATGGTCAGGACAAATCTCTCTCACCCTCTAGTCCCACAGCCGCTCAGACCCAACCAAGTAAACACACAGAGACTTACATTGCTTACAAACTGTATGGCTGTGGCAGGTTTCTTGTTATCTAGTTCTTGTACCTTAAACTAACCCATTTCTATAAATCTATACCTTGCCACATGGCTCATGGCTTACCAGTATCTTACATGTTGGTACTCATGGCAGCGTCTGGCGGCATCTCTCTCTGCCTCAGCCTTCTACTTCCCAGAATTCTCTTCTCTCCTTGTCCCACCTATACTTCGTGCCTGGCTACTGGCCAATCAGTGTTTTATTTATTAACCAATCAGAGCAACACATTTAACACACAGAACACCCCACAGCAAAACTCCATTTCGTGATATGAAGATACAGCACCCACAGAAATGATAGTTGATAACTTCATTCAGTAACTAATGGTTTTGGGTTACTTGGTTATGTCGGGAGTAGCCAGTTTAACCAGTTCTCTTGCAGGTAGGCCTCCTACCTCCCAGCATGAAAGACTCTGTACCACTTGAGGACATGTGTCAGCAAGCCCAACACAGCAGTCCTGTGAGCTCGGAGGACTAGAACCATGAACCCAAACAATTCTGTTATATTTGTTATTCACCCGGTCTGTACTTGAGTAATTACATCAGAAAATGGACAGGGACAATGAAACTCCCCTTATATGGAGGAGCTGAAGTGGTCAACCCCAGCAGGGTAGAAAGTACAAAGTTGATGTTGCATATATCTACCACAATAAAAATGAAAACCAAAAGCAGAAACTTTCAGTCTAGGCATTGCAACATCATTTCAATCCTTTCCTGTGTTTACTAGCCCCAGACAATCACACGCTTAAAGTGAAAAGAGAAAGATCAATTCTTTTGCCCTGAAACAATTTCCTTTTTACATTTCTGTATGTCATCATTAAGGAGCCTTAAACAAAATGCTTTTTGATCAATAAGGCTACATTAATAATCCCAATAATACTCAAATTTTGTAACTTCAAATAGGAATACATTTCTTGATGCTTCTAGAAGTGCATGTGGATCATTAAGGAGATGTCATTCGGAACCTGGTTAGTGGAGAAGCCGTGTGCCATGCTAAAGTAAAGAACGTGTAAGAAAGCAGAGGCTGCCCTTCCTGTGTCTGCCCAGGAAAGCACACTCCCCTCCATGCACATTTCAGTGGCTAAAGCAGGCATGCGGAATGTCAGAGAAATGTGATCTTGCTGTGTTGCACACACGTGGAAGAGAGAGTCTTGGGGACCACTGCAAATTTCCTGTTCACTTTGGGGTTTGCAAATATTTCTGTATCGATTCCAAACTTCATTTCAGTTATAATTTATAATTAAATAAAGACATAATGACATAAATTACAGCGTATAATGACAAGAAAGGAAAACCCAGTCCCTTCATCAAAGGATGCGGCCACATCCTGCCATGTGTACCTTGCCATAGGGCAAGGCCAGCAACCGCCACACCTGCTATTCTGCCAAGAGCAACATGTCCTTTCCTCCTTCCAGGACCTCTCAACGCCCTTCTGTTCAAGAGTCCAAAAGCAGAGGAGTGTCAAGCCCGGATATACAGTGCTGTGTGCTTTACTCGAGGGAGTAAAATGCACTCTTGGCTCAGCAGAGTAACACCTTTAAAAGGAAACACATGCGTCAAGGACATTTGTTTATACTGGGCTTTTTGACCTCAGAAGATGCAGAAGTTGCAACACGTTTCCAGAGGTGCCAGAGATTCCATGAATCCACAGGGACACCATTGCAAGTTCAAGTTGGAGTCCAAAGAACGGATCACTGACTATTCTGTAATGTCCAGATAAACTTCTCTGCCAGGGAAAAACCTCCATGTCTGGCCCTGGGAACAAGGGAGCAAGCATCGGTGACTCTGAAGCCTGCACCATGCACTCAGCATGCACTTGCAGGTCTGTGAAGCTGGAGAGTCACGACGAGTGTGTCAAATAATGGGCATTGGAAGATACGTCATGGGAGTGGCTACGGACACACATTCAGATACCGATTGGGAAAACATTCGCTGTCCTCTCGTCCTGGCCATTTTGCAGTGCTCAGTAGGAAGACAGTCAAGGTCAAGAAAGCTCACGCCTTCTCTTGCCCATGCCTCCTTCCACTATATCCATGTGATGACAGGCACAGATGTCCAGGCCTGTTACACATAACCCATAACTGATAGCACTAGGAATGTTTTCAAATATGTCTTGCAAAATGAGCAAGTGTTGTAACAATTATTGGTTGAAACAGAAATGGAATATTATCAAGTACAAAATTGAGTCTTCAATGCAGAGAAGACAGCAGTGCAAGTGGATGGAGCCAACACAAGAGAACATTCCGCACTCCCTGAGTTTGCTCTTTACTATTGCTGCTTCCTTCTGGGATTGTTTCGTTGCATAAAGAAAAATTTCAGTCTTCGGCTACTGTTAGACTTCCACCTACACACGGTCCAACTCTTAGAGAAAGGTGCATTTTTAAATGACAAAAAAAAATACTAGGTTCTGATTCTGAGGAATGAACCAAGGAACAGAAAAACAAGAAAAGTGAGTGAGTCACATATCTAGCTGTACATCCTGGCTCTCCCATTTGCCAACAGCAAGATGGCTAAGCATGTCCGCACAACCACACACACTCTCAACTCCTCTGCCTGCAACAGAAGGAAAACAGCGTTTACTGTCTGGAGCCGCGGTGAGGATTAGATGAGACAATCTATGTAAAGTCCTTCCTTAGCAGATTACCCAGGACACACAGCAAAGCTCAGCAAAGCCGCTGTGTCACCACCGATGCTATTTGATAGATTTACAGGGAAGGGAATTCCTGAGCCCAAATCAGGTCAGCTCTTGACATTGGCTTGGTCTTCCCAATTTGCAGAAAGATCATGTGACTCCAACTGACATTCTTTTCTCCAATGTCACAATCTTCTGGCTTCCTAGTCTACTCACCCGGAGATCGGGAGTGACAAAATCAAGCGGTTGGCTTTTGTGTCTATCCTGACTTGCGCTGCAAGGGGTGGGTCTTGTTAGTTGAGATTATTCTGTTGTTCAGTCTCCAGGGATAGCAGTGGACACGTTGCTAGTGATAAAGCTGTACTTTCTGTCTACAGCTTCCTGAGTGCCCATGGGTTATCTGAGTTTGAGAGACAAGGACCTTAATATCCCCTCATGCAAACAGATGAAGGACAGGAACAAAACTGGAAGGGATCCAATGGTTTCTGTGGCTTCCTCTGAGTCACATCTCCTCTAACAGAACGACCTGCATTGATTTTTTAGTGCCTTCTCCTTGAAGGGATGTCACTAGGGCATGCCCTTGTATCTGGCCCAACAGCCTAGGGAGTCTAAGTTTGACATTAGGAAAGATCTCTAAACCTTTGATTTGTATCCTTGTCTGTGAATTTGAACCATTGATGAGCAGGCTACACCCAGACCAACTTAACCTGGCTCGCTGGCCTGTTACATATTACTGGTGAGACTAACACACATCCGGAGGTGTGAGAGCTCTCTCGATAAGGATAGTGGGGAGTTCCACGGAGCGTCACTGTTGCACCAAACCGTACAGCTGCCATCTCATTTCACAATACATGGAGAACACAAGCCCAGCTGGAGGCTGGTGATCAGTCTTGAAGCTTTACCTGCTGGACTAACAAAGCAGATGCTGCTGCAGTGAGCATGCTTGGGTCCACAGTGCACACACACCCCTGCACCCACCCTCCCACCCCACCTGCTGCCTGAGGTTGCTGTGATTTCCTACTAGGGGAAAAATTCCTGCCATTTTCCCTCTAAAGACTGTCCAAACCTGTCTGCATTGTCTCATACCCTGATGGTGACCTCCCAGACAGAGAGAGAGACAGGAAAGAATGTCTCTCTCTTCAGGTAGGTGAAATGGAAAGGAACTGGGGAGTCTCAAGGTCACACTGGAGCAGAGAGACGAGAGCACACCCCCTTCCCGACTTCCTGTGTGAAGGACTCTAGTAGTGAGTGGCGCCAGGTAATTAACGCACGCACGCACGCACGCACGCACGCACGCACGCAGGGAAGGCAGCACTGAATCTAAAGCTGCCTTGGAGACTCGGGTTCCTGGTTTTAAGTGTCTGCATTTTATTTTTCATCTTTCAGCCCCACTCGGTCACTAAGCACCCTCAGTGTTCATGCCTCTGCTTCCTTCCATGTCCCTACTTCCTTTTAGCTACTCGCTGCTGCCGCAGCCAGGCCCTCTGCTGCAGTTCAGACGGGAAGACCACATTTGCCTCCCTCCTCCCTCCAAACCAGCCTGCTTTCTGATTTTGGCCTCTTGGCAGACCTTCTTGTGTTTACCCTGGGCTCACCTGCCTTGACTGGCAGCAGGAAGAGGAACAGAAAGAGCTCTTACCTGGGGCAGGAGAGCAGGAGCTCAGGGGAGGGCCTTTGCTTCTGGAGCAGTGTTGGGGCAGGAAGAGAGTGAGCAAGTGTGGGGAGATGGGAAGAGACGGGCAAGGGGTGGCCTTGGCTCTGTGGTTGGCTAACTGTGCCTGTGTGTGTATAAAGGAAAAGCAGCTCCCCCAGGAGACAGGGGACCAATGTGAACATATGTGTAACAATACACCGCTGTGCCAGAGCAGAGAGCCTGCTTCATTTCTCCCCAAGGACCCCACAAAAGAGGTGAGACTTTTTAGGTTTGGGAGCCAAAGCCCGGAGGGTTTATGGGCCATGACAGATGGCCACACCACACGAGCCACAGCACCATTCTGTGGCCTGGGCCTCCTGCATGTCCTTGGCTGCCCCTGCCCCCGCCTCCACCCTGCCTCCTCCTCTCTCTGATTCTTTACCGCTCTGTGACTTTGTCAAGGTTGATGATCACCAAGCTGAGGACTTGAGGATGTGGGGCGAGAACATTCTAACTCAAGATGCATAGGGCGTTCTCCGCTCTGATGTCCCTGTAGCAATTAAACACTGGCCTGATTTTATGGACTTTAAGTCCATTTCATAACGATTTTTTTTTCTTTTGAGACTACCCTGGTTTTTTCTCCTTAAAAGAACTGTCCCTGGTAGCCCTTCACCCATTTCTCCCTGCCTGTACCTTTTACCTCCATCTCCAGCCATGAGCTGCTGCAGCCAGCAGCATGATTCGGGCAATGTGGGACCAACTTTTGTGTCCGTTCTGTGTCACACACTTTTCTTAGTTTTGTTTCTATCAGTTCCCTGCCTATGACTCAGCCTCCTCATCTGCAGAATGGTGATAACAAGGTCTCTCGGCTACTGTGGGGATATGAGGATGGCACACCAGGGCCTGTCGGCAGCGGGTGGGGGGGGGGGGGGGAGGGTGGTGGTGGTGGTGGTGGTGGTGGTGGTGGTGGTAGGATTTTGTTGTCTTGGGAATGTGAGGTCACAAGGTACTAGAGCAGGAATAAAGACAGGATGAAGTAATGGATTGAATTTATACCTTTTTAATAAAACTCAGTGATTTTTACATAATTTTGTTAGATGGAAAGTTCAGAATCCAAAACATAGCATTTTTGATTATTTTGTCATTACTCCACAAAAACACTGCATTTGTCCACATTTTAGCAAGCTTTCATCCTTTGGATCTACAATGGTGAGACTTGCCTAGGAATACAGACCTGATCTTTGAGGTGTTCAGCATTATCAAGCCATGCCGCCCACCCAGTAAGTGGCCCTACGTGGCTGATGCTGGCCCACCAGCCTCAGAAGAACCACTTGATTCTGCTCTGGTTCACCATCTCTGCTTATTAAAGACAGCTTTTCTGGGACCCTGCACCTTCCAAAATGAACTTCAGTTAATGCATCCACAAAACCAGTCATCTGTCAACAGCCTCCCCTACACTGGGAGCTGTCCCGTGACCTCTCTTGGGCTCGCTATCCACTTTTTTCAAGATGCTTTCCCCGTCTCTGTCATGACCAGCTGCCCTCCACCAGCTGGCCTCTCCAAACACCTGGCTGTTTTAAACTGCCACACATATTTTTCCAGGACCTGTAATAAGGCTTGGGGGAAAAAAAAAAAAGTGGTCAAATGTTCCTTCTCATTTTCTCTACTCAGTGGCTACGCCAGCTGCATCCATTGTCCTTTAGGAAAAATCCCATCTTCAAAGAAGCACATTCAACCCCAATGAAGAGTACATCACCATCTAGAGTCTGCTTGCATCTGAACATCAGTAACCTTGAAGAGTTCTCTTCTTGTCTGTGATCTCCCCTTAAATGAATGACACATTTTTCTCAGCAGCTAAGCGTACAGCAATTCTTCCCACCTCTAGAGACCACCACCTCCCTCCCAGGGTTGTTGAAATGTCTGATATTGATGAATTTAGGAAACAGTACTGGCACTTCTTAGACAATCAGAAAATGGTAAAAACCCATGATTGTTGCCATCATTACAACATGTGGTAATGTGTGCACTTACCCAACACCACCTTGCATCACACACAGCATGCAATCCAAAGTGAAGGGGATTAAACTCAGCTACCAGGGAAAGTGGCTTTGCCGAGTTGCTGCTGATTATTAATAACTTTTTGACAGAGCAACTTCTTTGTTTCTTTGTTAAGAAAAACAATGTCCGTCATTGTTTGAGAAAGATAAAGGCATGTGCCTTTTAGTGAAGATACGACTTGGCTGGAAGCCAGTCAGCTGTATAAACATTTTACTTGTGATGTCAGGAAAGACATACTCCCTTTAGATACCAGTGTTTGATGATATTTTACAAATCACATTTTATTATTTTATAATCCTTATAACAAACAGGAAAGCTTCAGCTGAGCCAAAGTGGAAGCTAATTTCACACTAGATGACATGATTTGAGAAAGGATACATTGGTGTATTCCACACTGCCTTCAAGGCACCTCCTTTCAGATACTGGTTTCCTTTACAAAATAAGACTGAAATATTTTCTACCTCTTATAATTATTATGAAGATTTAATGATATTATTCTAAGGAAGCTTGTAACATATAAATGACATTAAGCTATAGCTCAGTAAGTACTAACATTTACTATCATATTATAGTGCCACTTAAGACATAAAGCCATGAATCTTAAGGTACACACCTTGGATCTTACACTGATTAACAGTTAACTAGAGATAACACAGCATGGTTTGTTCATGCTCATTATTAAGGGATAAGACAAATGCAACCAAAGAAATAAAATGGTTCAGGTCTTCTCCCATGTACAATGGGTGACTCCCACAACTGTACTGTTATTGACTGCTTGGGTCATTTATTTAGTACAGAAATACAGATGTTGAAATAATGTGTTTGAACTATGAAAGGTGAGAAATTTCAGAAGAATTTGTCTTCCATGAGGCATAGCACCCTAGTTAGAAGTGGCCATTGGCATTCCATGAATCCCCAATAAAAAGTCCTCATGAAAACCAAGGACTGACGAGGTGGCTCAGCTGTTTAGAGCACTGGCTGTTCTCGAAGAGAACCCAGGATCAATCCTCAGCACCCACATGGCGTCTCACAACCGCCTGTAACTCCAGTTCTAGGAGATCTGATGCCCTCTTCCGTCCTCCATGGACATAGATGTGGTGTACATATATACATGTGGACAAACACTCATACACACAAAATACATCAATCTTTTAAAAAAGAAAATCAATAACCCTTGCAATTCATAGTGGACATGGCTGAGATTTCCTTCTGAGAAAATGCAGTGTCTCTAGCTAAGTCCTTCTGCCAAGCCTTAAAATAACCAGTTAGAGCTTTTACTCTTAGCTACAAGAATATCCCCAAAACAGAGAAAAAGGCTTGTTTCAACAGACACAGAGAGAGAGACAGACAGACAGACAGAGACAGAGAGATTTTCATACTAAACTTGACCCTACTTCACTGAGAAAATGAGGTTGTCAATACTCTAGTCCCTAAGTCTCTTACCATGACCCTATGAACCTGTCTACTTCAAACCCATCTCTGCCACGCTCTCCTCCAGTTTCAGATGAGCTCTTTTCTCCAAGCTGGGACTCATCCACTCACCTGCCTTTCTCCTCCTTTGCTTCAGAATCCTGACTAGGCTGGCTCCATCCACCAGCATCTGTGTGATAAATCATCTCACTCCAGTGAAACATCCCCAGACTCATACCACCTTCTACCACTTTTCTCAATATGTGACAGCTCCTCAAGTCCAGGGCTTCAACCTTTACCATCCAACTATGTATGCTTTTTGTCTAAAACTGACACTGGTAAAGCCATCTTGGCAAAAAGTATGATGGGCCATTTTGTAAAAAGTATAAAATTCCATAGGCATTTTTAATGTTTGTCTTTGCTGAGTATTTGAAAACTCTTGATGACACTGATCATTGCTTTCTAGAAGTTTCCTCTGTCACTTCCCATGCCTCTACTCTCTGTGTACCCACCCCTCTTTTTCCAAGGCCAGGTTTTCTTAGTCTTCCTTTGTGTTCGGGGGATGCTTTGGAGTCGTGTCTTGACAGATCGACTTTGGGAGAAGATAAGAACTGAGCAGAGAAAGGAGAGCAGGAATGCTCATAGCCCAGGCAATGGCAGGAGAAAAGGCTGGGGTTGTGGGAGCAGGTGCAGTCAGAGAACCTCAAGTGGGTTAGGACATCTGTGTGTGGATTGTGCAGAGGAAATGGTCTGAGATGAGATTTCAGAGATAAGTACCCCGGATACAGGCCCACAGAGCATCTGATGTTAACCCAGATCTTTGCTGTGTCTCTTTCTGGTTTCATTTGTTCCTGCTGCTCCCCTCTGGATGTTCATGAAGCCTAAATATATAACACAAGCAAGACTTCAGTCATATGAATGGGCATGGAGGGGACCATAAGTCCAACATCCAATAACAAGTGTAGCACCATCCGGTTCGTCCACTGTACTTCCAATACATTATTAATAAAAATCATCACAATTTAGCCCCTCTCTGGAGAAAATAAAACACTTCATGTCATTGCTACCATCCTCCTATTAATGCATAACAGTGTAACCTTTTGATAAAGCGGGAAACCTGGGAGTCATCCCTGTACCTTCTCTTTTCTTAATGCAACATCTAGGTAGTGACAAAGGTTCCATCGAGTAAACTTCGTTAGAGTTCTGCTGCGTGTCTCCTCCTCTTTCTTTCTCTGCTGTGGCATATTGGGCACAGACATTTCCATCATAACTTGCTTGCAAAATGTCTCTGTACCCACCCTTCTCCCTGGATGTAGGTGGGGAATGTCTGACCTAACCTCCGTAGAGTCACAGAGTGATCCTCTAGAGAAGTGTCTCTCCAACTTTTCACACTGAGACAACCCTGTAGGAGAACTTGCCCAAACGCAATCCACCAGAGCCCTTTTTAGAGACAGATTCAGTAGTTCTAGGCAGGGTCTGACAGTTTATGTTTCTAAGAAAGCATCCAGGCAAGGGTGAACACAGCAGCCCCTGGTGTAGGGCTACCCTGGGTCCATTCTGAAAGGGTCCCTTCTCTGCTTAAACATGGCTCCCACTGCTTGACCATAATCTGAGAATGTGCCTCTTTTGGATTTAAGACTCTATGATTCAGCCTCTGCCAACCTTTGCTGCCATGTTTCTTTCCATGCCTCTGATGGTCTTTCTGCTCTACTTCAAGATCTGCTTGAAACCTCCGGACAGGGCCCTGTCATGTCTGTGGCAAACACCTGCTCATTTTTTCAAGTTTGTCTTTAATGTCCTGTTTTCTAGGAAACTTCACAGGAGTGCTACCTTCCCACCTTGTCCTCTGTGATTCCTCAACTCACAAACTTACATTTACCTATAATAGATATCCACGTTAATCTATACATTAATGTACTGCTACTTGTCTACTTGACTACATGCTCTTGGACAGGACTTTAACTCCATATTTAAATATTCACGTACAACACAACACCCTTACTTAACAATAACTCAATAATAACTGTTTCATGAGTAAACAAAAATTAAAATTGTAACAACGTATTAGGCACTTACTATATGAGAATCACATGCTGTGCTATAAATACGTGTGTATGACGTGTACATCAATGGACTTAATCTCACAAGTCTATGAGGAAGATATATCATAACACCTATGTGATACCCAAGGAACCCAATGCTTCCAGAGCTGGTAACTTTCATAAGGGGACATATCTAGTATACCACCTATCTAGTGAGCCTGTCACAAACTGAAGCCATGTTGAACTTAGGCTCTAATTATATGAGTACTATGCCTTCCTGAAGTAGATCATCAAATTTGCATGCTTTCAACAATTCCACTTTAACATTACATTCTCATAGAGCTGAAAATCTTAAGCATTAAATTAATCTAAATACACAAGACTTCACTAGGGCTGGGGAAGGAGCTTGGTTAGCGGAGTGCTTGCCGAGAATGCACAAGGCCCTGGGTTTGCTTCCCGGCACTGCTGCGTAAACCAGGCTGGTGATACACCTGTCCTCCCAGCACTCAGAGGCAGACATGAGACGATCAGAACACTAAGACCATTTCTTTGTTACATATCAAGGTTCAAGGCCAGCCTGGGGCACATGAATCCCTGTGTCAAAAAATAAAAAAAAATAAAAAGAAGAAAGAAGACAGATTTCACAAAATAAATCTACAAACCATTATACATTGCTTATAAAACTTGAAGCTTGTATATATATGCGCACATGCACATGCATGAGTGTGCACACGTATGTGTGAGTGTGCATATTGGGCCAAAGGCCAACCTTGAGTGTCAGCCTAGGTGTTGGCTGCCATCTTGGTTTTTGAGATGGAGTCTCACTGAGACCTGAAGCTCTGAGGTTTTCACTGCTTTTATACCTGTATGTTGTCACTTTAAAATTTAAAATTAGGAATTAAGAATCCCAGCAGTAAACATCTAAGACATTGCCCTGTGTATTTTAAGAGAAAATAGCAAATCCTTTCTAATAATAATATCCATAATGGTGATATTCTGTCCCAGCATTTCTCAAAGAAGCTTAGCTCTTGGAGATGTTCCAGAAAAAATAAATGGGCAAATAATTTTGGAAACCGGTTACCACAGAGCCGGCCTCCTGGAGAGTCACAAATCACTCATGTGAAGGACTTCTTCAAATTCTACAATGTGGGTTTGAAAAAAGCTAGGCATATTTCTTGAGCGTCCCAATGTATTATACCTCAGAACCTTGACAAAGAACTAAGTGAATGAAAAAAAAGAAAAAAATAAGGAAAATAAATAAAAAGGAAAGGACATGACTGCTCCTTGGTACGGAGAAGGCAAAAGTTTATTATAGACGTGGGAGAGCACAGCCAGAGGCAGGCACAGGGACATCTGGGAGAGTCCAGAGTGGACATGACCATGCTGAGCTGGGCCATGTCGGGGGTGATAGGAATTCCAGCCAAGCCCCATGGTCGTGCATGCCCCAGCAGGACATTTAGTCATTTCTGCCTAGTCATTTCCGGGTCATACGTCCTACGTCACCCATGTGTTTCATGGTCACGTAATCGTGAGGCGTGACCACGTGATCTATGTGCATGTGTGGAGTAGCCATGTAGGCCTGTGTGGGCATGTGCGGAGTGGCCCTTAAAACAAGCAGGCCCCATGTCCCATGAGCCCCCCCACCCCCGCCCCATTCTCCCACATGTGTCCTTTCAGCAGGCCTGATCACATCTATCCCTTCCTCCTTGTCTTAATAAAACTCTTATTAGTGGATTATGTCGTGTTTTGTGACCAGAGCGCACTAAAAACCATCAGCGGGGAGGGGCAGGGAGAGGGGAAGGGAGGGGAACCAGGTGCAGCAGCCAGGAGACCAAAGGTACAAAAAAGGGTCGGTAGCCAAAATGTCTGGAGTATATAGGGGGGAGCCTTTGGGGGAAGGGCAGCCCAGACCCTGGGCTGGAGAGTTCAGGGTGGAGGAAGGGGTATGCCAGCCATACCCTGTAACAAAGTAGGGACTGAGGGATGCTGGGAGAACCTGGCAGCCAGGTCCACTTTGATATGTTCAACAGGCACCTCAGCCGTTCGTCCCAAAGTTTGAGATTTGACACTAAGGCCCTATGGAGAACACGCTGGGAACACTAGTGATTCATTGACTCAAAACAAATGGCCCAAAGCACAGAGCCAGGGTTCTTTGCAATGCATATGTCCTTTGACCCTCTGAGTCTACAACACTCACAGGCTCCATAATCATGGGCTGTTTACCAGGATTTTCACTGAGCTTCATGATCTACTTTTCCCATTACCTATAAACCTTTGTTTTTTAATTTTTATTGTTTCTTCAGAGCATTTTCACTGAGTGAACATACAAATCAGAAAAGGATACACTATCCTTGAAGGGATTGGGGTCAAAGTTAAAGTGGACAAACTGTAATAAAGCATATATATTTGTGTGTGTGTGTGCATGTGCATGCACATTAATAAAAGCAAAGGGTAAAATTAGCATTTTCCTGTTTTAGAGCTGTGTACCAAATTTAGCTCCCACTTTCTACGGGTTAAGCAAAGACGGGGAAAACACGATGCGTCATGCCCATAAGAGGAATAAACCAACAAACAGCATGATTGTTCCTGGTACGGAGGCAAGCCCCGGCCAGATCTCCTACAGGATGGCACAATGAGCCATTATGACGTGTGTGACCAAGACCTTCATACACATCCCACAGTAAAATCAACTGCAATGCCCAGCTGTTGATTAGCAGAGCTGCTTAGGACAATTATCATCTCTGGAGGAGTGGCTGGGCTGTAATGTCTGCACATGCACCTTTGTAACTCTGATTTCTTATAATCAGACAAATTTAATTGGGGCAGAAGGTGATCACGCACTAATGGGCATCTCGCTCCTCAGTGGGCTTGGGGGAAGATGCCTTCACACTGACCAGGTTCACAGTGTGCTGAAGCAACAACCGACTGCAGGAAATTCTGTACAGCTCTCTTAGCTCTGGCTGCTCTCACCAAACAGCAGCTCACAAACAAACAAACAAAAAATGGATTTAAAAGAAAAAGTTATTTCTCCCAGTTCTGGAAGCTGGGTGTCCAAGAACAAGGTGCTAGGAAATTCAGAGCCTGCTTGAGGGCTCATTTCTTGTCATCTCACTCTTTCCGATCATGACTCTGGCAGAGGCAGCTTCAAGTCTGGCATCTTACCCAGAAGCCGCCCCTCCTCTGGCCACTGCCTTGAAAGCAGGGTCCACATGCGCTGTCTCTCAGTGTTTTCTCCTTTCACTCAAAACCGTTTGGGACTTTCCCTGCACACTCTCGCTCGGGTCAGCTAAGGGCCTCTTTATTGCAGGCCAGTAACATTCCTCTGTCCAAGTATCATCAATCTCACTGGAGGCAGGTCCCAGCCATCCCTACCTCCTTCCTTCTGGAGCTCTCCCTGGAGTCTGCTCGGAAAGTGTTCTTTTGGCTATTTGTTCCCAAGCCTGTTTCATTTGTTGCTCTGGCTGGATGGACTGGGTGGGGAAGACTCATTATATTCATATTTCTTTTACATTTGGAGTGAGGGAAAACTTGGCTTCATTTTTTTTAGTCTACTGTGTAACTGTGTAATGCTTTCACCTGAATTGGTAATATGTAGAGCTGGCCACTAGGACTGGACATTTCCGGTCCCCTCTCTTCCTGAAATATGTCCTGTCGTCATTTGCATTCACCACAATTATTCCTGAAGAACACATTTTCAGTCCGCCAGCAACTAAATCTGTGGTCTTATTTTAACACTATACAAAGTTCTGAAATTTAAAAATAGCATGGAGTGTTTTGTGCATTTACCAGAAAATAAAAACGGATTATGTGGATGTCATTTTCTTAGCAATTTGAATAATGAATGAATTCTACTTGTGAATGTATCAAAGTTAGGCCTGTTTTCCACAAAAGACTTAAGAGTCTGTGTCATCTATTCATCCTGTGATTTAGCTCAAGGGAAGGATTGCCAGAAAACATCCATTCAGAACCCGGGGCCACAGGCTCTCTGCTTTGTGTGCTGAGCTCAGCCCTCTGGCACCACCAGACCTGCTGCCAGATAATGATGGATTCACAGCTCTTCCAGCCGGGCTGAGCACCCCCAGCCTCTATGGCATGAACCCCCCCTTTGCTCTTTGAGCAGCCTGTTGGAGGGCAGTCCCCTGCTGGCTGAAACAGCAGTGAGAGAACTCCAGCTTCGAGGTGCCCTTTCCCTGCTTCTGTGGTCCACTTGGCACTGGGCCCAGCCAGCAGCTGCTCCCTTCCAGAAGCTTCCAGTGACCTCTACACACACGCATGCACGTGCACACACACAAACATGCGCGTATACATGTGCGTGCACACCCCTTCAGATAAAGGAGGACACTTAGTTAATGTCTTAACCTCCATGAACAGCTGCTCCAGTCTCCAGGACTTTAAAAGCATCCCCCTGCTCACTTCTAGATAGTCAGCTGAGGCAAATAACCAGCGTGTTCAGTAACATGGTGCTGACTTCTTCAATAGTGGAAGGGCCCTGGTATAAACGTGGGAGAACCGGCAGAAGGTTGCACTCCCAGAATTCACCAGGGACTAGCTGACCTGGACACTCCAAGGCAGGCTGTGGGCTCCATTTCCAAGTTTCAAATTACCAGGGCTGCTCATCTCAGTTGCTGCCTCCCAGTCAGTCCCACAGGGGAGACTGCTCCTTAGGAGGAAATCTTTCCCAAACACATAGAAAGAAGGCAGATGTTTGTGCTACATTTTCTATGTAAGATTTATCCCCCCCCCCAAAATAAGCATTCTTAAGAGAATAATCTGAGTAAACAAAGGATCAAAAAAGTTTCTTCTCTATGGTACCTTTATTTTATTCTAAAACTATCAGGCAAGACAGTGTCTACCAGCATCCTGAAAATGTGGAGTCACCTGAAAGTGAAATGTATAAAGTCAGTCTTTGGAATGCCTGTGAACTCTCTCTGGGCTGTGCATTTTTATTTCTAATTTTTGATCCACTTGTCCTTACTATGAACTTGAAAAATAATTGGAATTTTTTGTGGCTGCTTTAAACAACTATATTTAGCATCATAAGAACAGAAACACACAGACACAGCCTGTGTATACATGTATCTATTTTAATTCAAGTTCCCTCCCGTTTTTAGACACATGGTACAGGAACTCATTCTTAGTAAGAACCACCAAGCTCATGCTGTATCACTTCTGCTAACACAGCACTCTAAAGATGAGAACTCTGAGCCTAGGCAGGTCCAAGCCCCCTCCCAGTGTACCAAGGATTCGTATTTAGATATAACATATACACATTTTAAAAATGCCATTTGAGATTTTAATATATGTATATGTTCTGTTATGGTTAGTTGCCCTTTATCAAATATAAAACTTGCACAAATTTTTAATTCCATTAGTCCATTGTTTCTTCTATCTGATTTATTTAAGATAATTCCCTCTGTCTCTGTTTGCTGCTGTTTGCCATGCTTCTGGAATCTGCTTTCAAAACTCCGTTAATGCTGCAGTATTGGCTCTGTGACCTCTTCTGTCAATTTTACAGTTTCTGACCTTATATGTAAATATAAGTCCATTTTGAATTGATTTTTGTAATGATTTTATTATAGAGAATAGAGGGGAGGGGCTCAGGTTTCATTTTGTTACACATGCTTATTAAAATTTCCTAGTACAATCCATTAAAAAGAAATTAATCTAAAAAAAAATAAAACAAAGATGAGAACTCACAGAAAACATAAGATAAAGAAGTGTAACCTTTGATACACTAATTTTCGTGAACAGGAAATAGCAGGCTGACTAATTTGCATGAACAGGAAGTAGCAGGCCTTGAGAGTGTGCTTCAAGAGCAAGCTGTTTGTTTGTCATAGGAAGAGAGGTGCAGAAGTCCAGGTGTGTGGCAGGGCAGAGTCCTGAAGGGACACCGTCTATCTCAGATCCAGAAGCTTCCCCCAAAGGTGTTTTCCACCCAACAATATCAGCACACAGACCAGAGAACACATACAGCAGGCTACCCGGAAGCTCAGGCTAGGGGCAGTGGCATTGGAGTGGACCTTGACTGAGCACTGTTTAAGACAGGAGGTGACAAAAGACACAGCCAGGACATGTATGAATGACCACAGTCACTCAGCGTGCCATAGGAGGACAAATGTTTGCAGACAGAGGAAAAAGGAATGCTGAACAAGGCTCTTACTATTTTTAGTCTCACAGAAAAAAAATATTTACTGTGTTCAATCACCAAGTCTATTGAAGGCAATTTAAGGCATTAAAAACAAGATCGTCATTTAAAATCGTAATGAGAGATGTCACAACTACGAACACAGATGTGACTGAACAAAACTCTGCCAGATTTGGAGCAATCCACACACGCCAGGCCTTATCCTGGGAGCCGTCCCACTGTGCACAGCTGTGTGGAGCCCTTATTCAGCACCCTGCAGCTTGTCGGACACCAGCCTGCTGATCAGCTCCAAACAAGAACTCTTGTAGACACAGCTTTGGGGTATGCGGTGATGCTGGCCATCTGAGTATAGTCTGGGGGGGATGAACAAAATACACGTTGCACCACACACGACACACCCATCACTCACTGCTTGTTGTATACTCTGGGTATTCTAGATCAGGTCCTTAAAGAATGATAGTATTTCTATCCAGAGAAATAGATATAAGCAAATAAAACTCAACTTATTTATGACCACAGTGCTGGAACATTCTACACAGACCCTTCGCAGGTCATTTTTTTATAGTTCCACGTGATCCTGAAATCTAGGATTGGTTCTGTTTTCCCAGGTAACATTACTTGGATAACAATAGACTCTACCGTAAGGAAATGTGAAGGAAATGCCCAGTTATTAGTCAGAAAATCACAGAAATATGGGATTAAAACAAGATGTCTCAACTTCAACACTCTTAACATTTGGTGCCTGAGTACTCTTCATGGTGAACGTTGGTAAGCATTCCTTTTTCTTCGGTCTGTAAACATCTGTCCTCCTATGGCATAGGAACTCTTGACTGGGGTCATTCATGCATGTCCTGGCTGTGACTTTTATCACCTCTTGTGTTAGATAGTGTCTGTCATAGTCTACTCCAATGCCACTGCCCCTTGGCTGAGCTTCCTGGGGACCTGCTGTATGTGTTCCTTGTTCTGTGTTTGTATTACCCCTGGGCTATACCAACTAGATGCCAACAGTACCCCATACTTCCCCACACTGTGACAACTCAGAACATTTCCAGATGTTGTCAAACATCCCTCCTGAGTAAAATCACCCCTAATCGAACCAGTAGTTTAGGGGAACTGATAGCCCTTTGGGAAACTAAACATGGAGGCCCTCCTGCCAGGTTTCATCTCATAACCAATAGCTTCAAACAGAGATGCTGAAGCCCTCAGCCTCCTCTCTGCAACTAGAGCCCTAGGCTGACCTATTCCGTTTAACCTTTCCTTTTTACATTTGCTTAACATTTTCCAACAGATACGCCATCCCATCTCAGCACTGTGAATACAAAGTAAATAAAACATAATCCCTTCACTGAAGGAGTTCAGAATTTTAAGGAGGAAATAGAATTTCAAGCAAAGAAGTCAGGGACCTCTGAGGTGATGTGTTTGCTGCGAAACCTGACCATCCAAGTTCAGATCCTCAGGACTTACATGATAGAAGGAGAGAACCAACTCTTGTAAGTCATTCTCTGACCTCCATAAACCCTCACTCATACAGAGAGAGAGAGAGGGGGGGGA
>CABHPP010119060.1:26109-41590 GCA_902168425.1 Peromyscus attwateri | reverse complement strand
GGGAGAGGGAGAGGGAGAGGGAGAGGGACAGAAAACGTGACCCAAGAAAGCCCAGCCACCTGCAGACCCTGTCATCGTCATATTTTTCCACATTTCTTTCCTTTTCAGCTGCATTTCATCTCCATATCTGACTGCATCTCACCCAGGGCTTCATTAAGAGATTCTGAAGAATGAGTATTCTCATATTCTATCCACCACTCATCTATCCAGGGCTCTAATCTTGAGCATGACAGGATTTGGATGTGGATGGACATCCGATCGAGATCCCTATGACTGGGAGACATTTGGGGCTGCTGTGTACATGGCTGAGCTGCTCATGCTCAGGTATGAAGAAGTAATAGTGAAGAGGTTAAAGTAATCGGGTCTTAATAGTTCCATTTTCATTTTGTTTTTCCCAAGCTTGTGGCATACTAAATGATTGTATATTGATGTATGTGTGACAGAGGCCTTTTACCTGTATAATAAGACAAGTTATGAAAAATTGCCACCTATCATGATTATCAATCATGATTAGTAAGTGAAAAAGGAGCCATACACTCTACCTACCTCCTGCCCTTCTTCCAGGGATGATAACACAGCAGCATCTGGATTCGGTGCTTGGACTTAATACCCCATGTCCAGCCATAATCCAGAGTGAACGTTCTACAGTGCAGTGGCCTTACTGTATTCTAAAAGATCCCAGTAAGTACACTCGGCCGATATTCAGTCTCAGTAACATTTTTGCAAGATTCCCCCACACTTCTTTCTTTTGCTTTTGTGATGTGACAGTGTGGTTTCTTTATTCCCCTGCTCGCTACTCCTTTCTAGTTCACTGCCTTCTACTCCTCAGGTCAAGTCTGCAGGGCACAGAGCTGGGTTTTCTCCCATTCCACAGCTGTATCTTTGTCCTATGTAATTTAATGGGTTTAAGTAATGGTCATCAACTTTCCAACTGATTTTCTTGTCCAGGTGTTTTGCCTAAGTGAACAACAGAAATCCTGGGTCCATTGTCAATACAGGGTCTGGATGGGCCAGTTTGGATGTTAGAATGTGAGCAAAGACTTGCTGGAGATTTCTCCAAAAGAAACGTTTTCCTGTTCTTGAGAGTTAGCTTCTCTGTCTCTCTGTATCTCTCTGTCTGTCTGTCTGTCTCTGTGTGTGGGTGCTTGTGTGTTCATGCATGGGAGCGTGTGTGTTCCTGTGTTTCTCTGTGTCTCTGTTTTTCTCTGTCTCTGTCTCTCTCTTCCTCCCCCTCCCTTTCAGATATGGATGAAAATGTCTTTATCTCTGATTTAAGCCATGCAGAATCCCACCGAAGGACCCAGAATGCATTGGTAAAATATAACAAGGAAAAGGAAATGCACTCATCTTTGAAGACCTCACTGAAGTGTGAAGAGTCAATCCAGAAGTCTGTATCCAGGCTGCTCCTTATATGCAATAACAAACGTCAGGCTGTTAAGCTAGTTTCACTTTGGTTTCCTGATATATAAAGAAGGAAATATTCTAATCGATTGTATCATGTATATGTTTCCTGCATTTTAAAACTGACATAATTTGTTAGGCATTCATGGGAGGTCAGAGGATGACTTTTGGGGGACTGATTCTTTCCTTTTACTGCAGATTGTGGGATCAAACCTCAGACCTTCAGGTTGCAAAGCAAGTCCTTTACCTACTGATTCACCTCATTGGCCCTGAGATTTTCATCTGACCCATCACGTCTGCTCAATAATCCAGTACTGTATATCTGTTTGTGGACATCTTGATCTGGTTTTCTAACACTCCTACACCACTAAGTTATCCAAGAGCATGGATGGCCTTTCCTCTCCAAACATGTTTCTCCCCTGGACCTTTCTGCCTATGAAATGTTGCCCTATGCTCAAGCCAAACTGTAGGAATTGCCTTGGATAACCATCCCCTCTCACCCCGGTTCACTCTCTCCACCTGCTGTTTGCCTACAAATAGTATCTAATGTTTACACTTGTCCTCTTCACCCCTATTTTCCAGCTAAAACTCTTTCCTTCTTTCACTTAGGCTCATTCACTAGCCTCAAACCCAGCCTCCCAGTTCTTCTCTCGGCCGGTCTTCTTGTGATCTCTCATTGCAGTCAAAGTAGTTTTACTGAACCGCCAATCAGATCACTCACATTCCCACTTGGAACCCACAGTGACATACCACACTTAAGTTCTATGTCTTTGCCTACCTGACTCCATATAGGGGCTGGAGAGATGGCTTCAGAGGTTAAGAGCACTGGCTGTTCCTTCAGAGGACCCAGGTTCAATTCCCAGCACCCACATGGCAGCGCACAACTGTCTGTAACTCCAGTTCCAGGGGATTTGACACTCTCACACAGGCATACATGCAGGGAAACCACCAATAAAATAAATATTTTTTTAAAAGACCCCATATAATGATGCTTCTTGATTCAGTATCCACCAGCACTCCAACCACTTATTTATGGGGCTTTTCTACATTCTGCTGTATACCCTCAAGCCAAGCTCATCCCACCTTAGGATGTTACACCTGTTTTCCCTCTGCCATACATGCCATTTCTCTCCAAATTCTGCATGGGTGATTACCTCATGATTTACGTCTCAGAAGCCACACCTCCTCAGAGAGACCATTACTGCTCCACTTGTGTACCCCTGTGTCACCCCGGCATACTGAACTCTCTTCTGGCATGACGGTCTTTATGAACTTGTGGTTCACCTGTTGGTCACTGCTTACTAGTTGACAAGCCCAGCGGAGATGAGGACCTCGCCAGCCTGGTTCACTCCTGTGTTGTCACTTCCTACAATGTCACTCTTGAGAGAGTGAATGGATGGACTCCAGGATCAACTGATAGGTTATGGAGAAACACTCTACTGCTTTATCAGCTATTTTTTCCTGAAAGGATATCTAAACACCATTTTTGAAGTTGCACACAGTAAAGCCAGACTGACTCTAGCAACCTGGGGTAAGACAAAGTTAATGTGACCGTTCTCCACCCATGAAATGAATCTGTACGAGTATCTACCTCACAGAAGTGAAGCCACTAGAATAGGACTTGGAAGGGGCTAGGAACAAGGTCTGGCATATAGTGAACATTGTGTCAGTTTGACAACTGTTGTAATTACCATCTCTGTCGTTGAAATGGACACAATACAACCCACACGGCAAATCCACCTCTGCCTGTTTTTTTAATTAAGGTTTGATTGAATCATTGCCATATTGATTCATTTGTATTTTGTCTATGACTCATTTTATTCTATAAAAATAGAGTTGATTAGTTGAAATACAAAGGCAGTTATAGCCCCAAACTTAAAATATACACTATGTGATACTTTGAAAAAAAAAGTCTGCAAAACACTATTTTGTATTATGTCCCACGAATTTATATAAATGTGCATAAAGATAGCAATGATGACTCTTTATAGTTATGCTGAATTACAAAAAAAAAAATAGTCACCTATACCCCTCAGAATCTGGGAACTTGGTTTGATCTCGTGGGCCCCAAGTTATTCAGTACTATATAAAAGCAAATGGCAAAGCTGTTGAGCACCCCAGCTGCCCTACCCTGGAGGACTGCTAAGGGACACATCGGAGCACTGCTGGTGACTGCTGCCAACTTCTCCTTTAATCCCTTTATGGCAGCAAACAGAACTTCAGTGATTACCAACAGTCCTCCAGTACAACAAGCCTTAGCAGAGGCGTTGACAACCTATCTCTTGAGCCTGCAAATGAAACTGCCTTGCAGAAACCAGCTACTCAGAGCTTCCCCAGGTCAGCAAGATGGCTTAGTAAGGAAAGGCAGCTACCTCCAAGCCTTATGACCTGAGTTCAGTCCCTGGGATCAAACTTAAAATCTGCACTATAAGGTACTTTACAGAAATGAAAACTCCCACAAGTTGTCCTCTGACCTCCACACAGCAACAATGGCTTATATAAAGAATGATTCAAATTGCATTTGTATGCCTACACGTACACATACAAGTGTATTTTCTTTTAAAGCTTTCAATGTTTGTTTCTAGTCTAGGCCCTCAATTTCCTATGGCACACACTGTAGGTTGACTCACATAAAAACTACTACGCAATTTCCTTCTATGCTCCTCTCTACCTGAGAAACTGGAAAACGAAACATGCGCCAGCATCTCTTCCAGTGAAAGACAATTGCATGTCACAGTGCTGGACAAAACGATGTGAACACAAAGCTGTCAAAACCTCCTTTCCAGCTTCTGTCTTTTGTCTTGAAAGACAGACTCGATGCTTTAGCTGCCACAACTACTGTGATCCTGAGGGAACAGGGATGTCAATCCAAGCCACTTGGAGCCTTTAATCTGAACCACCATCAGCAAAGCCTACCTGTGCTCTGGGCAGAGGAATGAATCATTCTTCCTGTCAGCCACAGTCACTGTGTTTCCTGTCACTTCTAACAAAAGTCCTTCCTAAATATCCTATTTCCCAAACTGAGGAACTAATAGAAGCAACACAGCATGAGAAAGCCCGTTGGGGGCAAGATGAGACTCTGACCCTTCCATGTATTAACAATATTGACTAGGGGACTTGATGTCACGAAGCTCCTTTGCCCACTCTGTAATTCTAACACTCAATGGCAGAAAGAGATGAATTACTATATGCATGCCAGTACTCCGCTTGCATCCACCGCTTTTTTGCAGTCTAAGATCCAAGCATAAGGAATGGTGTTGCCCATAGTAGGCTGGGTCTTCCCATGTCAATCAGTACAATCAGTACAGTCCCCTGCAGACATGCCCAGAGGCCAGCTTAATCTAGATAATCTCTCACTGAGACTTTCCTCCCAGAGGATTATGTCAAGATGACAGTTGAAACTCCCATGGCACCTTACTGTTTACTAGTGTATGTATCGATGGGCATTCTTCAGTGTATGTTTGGAAAGATTGTCAGACTGTTTCAGTTACTCTGTCATCAGCAACTTAGAAACCTCTAATGTTCCCACAAAACTTACCTCACTAATATCTCCTAAATCATAGTTTCAAGACTGTGATCCAAAAATTAATAGTTTTGACAATTCTAACTCAACTTGTGATTTGGAATCACACTTTTAGTTGGATGTCTTTTATTCATGGTGAATGTTCTGGCTGCAGGCGTAAGTTCAGCCCTGTGTATGAGGAGAAGATAGCAAAGCTCTAGGGAAGGCAATAAGGGTCTCCACATTTCTTTCATCTCTGGCCCAACATTATTAGTACTTTTAACCTAAAGTTATTTTGGCCATAATTAATTGTATCTTGAAAAATCTTTCTGCCATCTCATACATCATAAAAATGAAGACAAATGAGCAATTTATCGATCAGAAAGTTGAAAATAACCCTGTATATTAGGTTTGGAGACAATATAAGTTCAGCTTTCTGCGTCTTTGGGTGGGGAGTGGAAGTAGTTAGGGTCTTACTGTATAACCCCAGTTTGTCTAAAATTCACTATGTAGGTCAGGCTGGCCTGCAACGTGCAGCCATTCTCTTGCCTCTGTTTCCCAAG
The DNA here is from genome assembly GCA_902168425.1 of Peromyscus attwateri. Taxonomy (NCBI): domain Eukaryota; kingdom Metazoa; phylum Chordata; class Mammalia; order Rodentia; family Cricetidae; genus Peromyscus; species Peromyscus attwateri. The sequence continues at coordinate 36,124 of CABHPP010119060.1, read as the reverse complement.
TGCTGAGATTGCTGGCACATGACATCACACTCAGCTTTGGCTTTCTGCTTCTTTTTCAGGGACTTTGAATGTTTGACAAAAAACTTGAAGGTTAATATCTCTATTCCTAAGCAACGATGATATCAGTTCCTGTGATCGGCCTGCGACCTCTCAGCTGACACCAAAAGAAGCCCATCTGCTTTTTCTAACACCACAGTTGCCATTTACATAAAAGGACCTCCTTGGGATTTCTTTGAGCCTTTTTGTAATTTATCAAATATAATAGTGTTGTAAATACTTTTTATTTGTCCCTTCCAGACAGATTCTATGTTTCTAATTAGTAGTTAATAATTTATTGGGTACCTGCTGTTTACTAGACTTTTTCCTGGGCAATGTTAGACTAATGACTGTAGTGGGTAGCCGTTCCAGCTTTGACCTGGAAGTTCCAACCCCCACTGAGGCTTGGGTAACTGTCACGCCTACAAGGCGGGGTCGAAAGAGGACCCTGAAGACCCGAGATCCGGATGTGCCGGCTCTCTTGGTTCCTGGACCCTAGACGCTGGAGTTAGACCGAGCAGAGTTCTCCAGAGAACACTGCCGGACTGCACTACACCTTTCCCAGACCCTGTAACCAATCCCTTCACTTGTAAGTTACCCCACAAAATAAACCTCCCTTTTAACTATGTGGAGTGGCCTTAATAATTTCACCAATAAATGACTTCTATTTTAACTTCTCATGGGGCCCTTGAATACTGAATTTTCAAAGTAGCAGAGAAATGTGCTTTAGGCTACACTCTAACTTGATGAGAAAGCAGCCTTCATGCTCTACTGGAACATTATTGTATAATACGGCCTTGAGGAGTCCAGTGGAGCCTGTGGGTTCTGTAACAAATCTTAAGAATGGAGAAAATGGTAAAAACATCCACAACCATGTTGGAACAACAGAAAACAAAAGCCCCAGGTAAAGTCTCACAGTGAGGCCTCTTTGGCTGAGAAAACAAATAGAGCCCTGCTCAGATTCCAAGAAAGCCATGGAAATGTACAGAAAACCACAGAAAATGAGCCTTCTGTACTATACTGATTCTCACTTATGACTGGCAGCTACAAGCACCATAAGCCGAGAAATGAGTTACTAGATGGTTAAGGGGAGTTTCCAATATTCCCAGTGTGAGGAACTTAGAATAAAGTTTTTGGGAAACTGCATGCGTGGGTGAATGAAGGGCAGGTATTTTTAAATGTCTAGCAAATGAAGCAGGATAATTTGATTACATGTATGACATTAGTCCATGCCAAGATGTTCACAGATGGCTTAATCCCAACACATTTTCTTTTTTCTTTCTTTTCCCTCCTTTCATCTCTTTTCAGTGCTAGGGACCAAACCCAGAGTCTTATTTGTACTGGGCTAGCACTCTACCACTGAGCCACCTCCAACCACTGAAATGACCAAAGAGCATCATGGACACTCTGACAAGGAGATTCGGCTCAGCAGCATTTGCAGGTCAATCCGTGAAGGGGGTGGTTAGGTATCTCTAATAACCTTCCTGAGCACCATCATTTCAAGTTTACCTATGATGACTTCAGCTTTGAGAGTGAGGGAGCATGGGAAGGAGCAGAAGAAGGGAACATGGGAAGGACTGGAGGGAGGAGAGAGAAAGGCAGAAGTGGCATAATTATATTTTAATTAAAATGCATTAAAAATAAAATTATATATATTAAAAGTAAAATTATAAAAAAAAAGAAGGGGAGAGTGGATATCCTAGCATCCTAGCACTGTCTTAGCTTATCAGAAAGTTTTTAATAACAAGAACCTTAAAAAAAAAAAAAAAAGCACAAGCTCAAAGCACAAAGCCTCCTTGGCCTTTGGCAAACCACCCCCCAAAGGTCACGTTAGTCCTCTCTTCTGAGATAACCACTATCAGAACAAAGTTAACTGTAGGTGACTTTTCTCCATCTGGTCAGAGAGATGACTTGCAGAATTAACGGGCTCTCCTTCAAGTAAAGAGGCACCACAGATGTATGATTCCTGGATGAGGTCGTCCTTCTGTTTCCTTCTACCTGTTAAAACAAAGACACTTCAAGGCTCAGGAATTGTGGTCTTCCACTGAGAAGTTCTTTTTGATTAGATTTTTTTCTACTTATTTTGCAACAAGAAAGTGCAATGTATACATACACACACACACACACACACACACACACACACACACACACATATATATATATATATATGTGTGTGTGTGTGTGTGTAATGCTCAGTGGTACAGTGTCTGTCAGGAATTGTGGTCTTCCACTGAGAAGTTCTTTCTGATTAGATTTTTTTCTACTTATTTTGCAAAAAGAAAGTGCAATGCATATATGGGTAATGTTTAATGGTACAGTGTCTGTCAGAATGAAAATGACATTCATATTTATCCTCGAAGAAAACAAATATATTATCACAAGTGTCTGTTAATTGAAGCAAAAGAAAAAATAAGCAGATGTTAATTCTATCAAATTGTATGGGCTAATTATCCTCCAACTTTGAGTAAGTGCAAAGGTCAAAAGGCTAATGTGTAGCTTAATCAGAAAATTATGTAAATTAGTCCAAATCAAGCATATCATATAACCCCATCATCAGTGAAATACGTGCTTTGCTGGGAAATCAAGTGAAACCTCCAGTCCTTTGACCAGTAAAGGAAGAGAGGGAAAACCTGAAACAGGTGAAGGCTGTGTCGTCAGGAAGTTGATTTTAAGGAGGTGAAAGCATGGCACTGAGAAACGGGAGCAGAGTCCAGCAATCCGCGAGAGTGATTTCAGCAAAGTCGCTAACTCGTAAGCACCAGGAAGGCAGAGTCTGGGTTGGTTCATCTACCCCTACTACCCAGCACATAGTAGGTCTTCAACACATCTCCTTGAATGGATAGTTAATGAATTACCAGAACAAAACCATGTGCAAACATGGGAAGGTTAAGTTCAACAAATACAGCTACAGGTCACTACTTACATCTTTCTTCCTGAAGTAATTTTGTATCCATGACTCTAATAACCTCATCTTGAGCACAAATATAAACAAAAAGAATGCACTGAAACAGAATTTAATTTTCTAAACCCAACAACAATACCTTCTTTGTGTTCACATGAATCTCTACAGTGATGCCAACTTGCTCTTAACTCTCCTGACATTAAATATTCCTGAATTTTTCGTCACTTTCCCTTACTGCTCAAACCTCACCCAAGCCTTTAAAAATGTCACCTTCAAGTCGGACGTGTTACCACACACTGTTAATTCCAGCACTCAGGAGTCAAGGCCAGGGTGGATGTCTGTGAATTCAAGGCCAGCTTGGTCTAATATCCCAGGTGAGTCAGGGCTACATAGTAGGACCCTGTCTCGAAAGAAACTTTTTTACCAAGTAGGAACATGGCACATTTAAAAACTTTTTAATTAGAATTAAATTTAATTAGTATTAGAATTACTCACCATATTCTAGAACAAATTCAAAGCAACTTACGAAATAATAGATACTTTGAGGAAAACAGCACATTATTTAAAAACAGTATAAGTACACTATTTGAGAGGCTGTGGATATAGTTCAGTTGGTGGGGTGATTGCTTAGGATGCATGAGGCCCTGGGTTTGATCCTCAGCACTGCATAAACAAAACATGATAATGCACACTGGAGAGACGGAGGCAGGAGGATCAGAAGTTCAAGGTCACCTTCATCTTAGAGAGAGAGACTGAGCCAAGTTGTGCCAGACCCCATCTCAAACCAAATAATTTTTAATAAAAAGTGACAGGCCAGGCGGTGGATGCCTTTAATCCAGCACTTGGGAGGCAGAGGCAAATGGAACTCTTGTGAGTTCAAGGTCTACAAAGTGAGTTCCAGGACAGCCAGGGCCACACACACACACACACACACACACACACACACACACACACACACACCCCTATAAAAGATATGAAGAAAGTAGGGATGAAGCTACCACCCAAAATGCAAACTATGATGATTTTTCCCATTTTGCAGCAAGCCACATATTATCAAGAACCTTCGCCATCAAGACAAAAAGGCAGGCACAGTCACATGACCCTGACTCTAAAACCAAACCAATTAACCCGGCCAGGAAAGCAGCACATTCTCGGTACTGAGGACAGAGAGGAAAGTCTCTCATCATTTCTGACAGTGTGGGCCATGGCTAATGTTATAGAGAATACTCTCGCAGCATCTTTCCAGTCTGCAGCTACGAGTGCCACGCAGGCTTTTAAGGTGGCCTTCACTACCAGGGGGTTCAATAAGGCGGTGGGGGATGGGGACTGAAGGGAGTGATGGCCCAGGCACCATCAGAACTGGTCTGACTTAATCCAGAAATTGATTTTCGGTGTGATTAGAGGAGTAGAAGAGCCACACACCCTACAGCCAGTCTCCACAGATGCTGCTTTATTAGCATTTGATAAGAACGAAAAGGTGTGTGTTCAAAAGTCTGTCTCTTCGGAAACGGACTTGATGCCGCTGGATTCGAGTGAGTGCAGAGCTATATGCAGGACCAGCACACAACTCGTGGGGCAGCACTTCCATGACACTGCCAAAGGGTTTGTGCAAGCTATGAAGAATTTTAAGATGGTAACAATGGAACAGAGCCCTGTGTGTGTGTGTGTGTGTGTGTGTGTGTGTGTGTGTGTGTTCATGTGTGTGTGTGTGTGTGTGTGTGTGTGTGTGTGTTTATATGTGTATGAGAGGGTTGTGCCTCTGAGCGTGCATGTGTGTGTGTTTATATGTGTCTGAGAGTATATTGTGTCTGTGTGTATGTGTATGTGTGTACATTTCTGTGTGTATGTGAGTGTATTGCTTGTGTGTATATATGTGTATGTGTGTATGAATGTGTCTGTGTTTATATGTGTATAAGAGTATTGTACCTATGTGCGAGTGTGTGTATGTGTGTATGTGAGTATATTGCATGTGTGTATAAGTGTGTGTGCATGTGTATCTGTGTGTGTTTATGTGTGTATGAGAGTCTATTGTGTGTGTACATGAATGTGTGTGTGTATGTGTGTGTCTGTTTATGTAAGTATGAGAGTATATTGTGCCTGTGTGTGAGTGTGTATGTTTATGTGTGTATGTGAGTGTGAGTCTGTTGGAATGGGTGACTTCACAGATGATACACCCATGAAAGTGCTCCTTACCAGGGTCTTTACCAGCCAGGCAGATGTTTTTTAAGGTGCTCTTGTCTGGGATGGAAAGATAAACTCCTTCTCCTGAAGAAAAACTCGGATTGTCCCTGTCTAACAAACAGGTAAGTGCTCATGGCACCAGAGCTCAGTCCCACAGTACAAACTGGAAACCTAGCAGTTATAGAAATAGATATCATCAAATGCTCACTTTCACAATGAAGATCAAATAAGGTGCTAAACCTGGGACCCCAATCAAAGTCTATCAAATTCATAATGTTCTCCCCACACATAGTGCCTATTCTCAGAATCAAGGCCTGAGAGATCAGCCACACTACAGCCCCCAATCTATCTAGCTCAACACAACACACATACACACACACACATACACACACACACACACTATAACATAGAATATAACAGCTGTGCTCAGTGCAGAACGCAATGTGATATAAAATAAATAAATGAAGTTCAACAGCATCAAGCAAAATAAAGTAAAAAATGAGTGTCATTATCCCTAACATAAGGAATGCACTCCTAAATAAAATGCAGTATTGGGGGGGGGGGGGCGGCACTCTCTGAGGTGAAAAAAGATATCCCTGAACAGGCTGCAGCTTGAAAGCAGAAGGAGCCATCCCTGGAGGGACTTGGCTCTTCTGAGGCAGTGATGTCTATGAATAAAACAATCAAGATTAATATTGCATTGCCTTTCCTCCCATAATGAAATAAAAGGCCCCTAGGTCCCCCGAACGACCACAGGGAAGGAAACACAACAAGAGATGAGGACGGTGAATGACTCAAGGAAAATCTTGAACGTATAGTTCAAAATGGCACAGAAGGGCAGGGGTGTCAACAAGGAATTCTTGACATATTTTCTCCCTGTCCTTGAGAGCACAGTTAGAGATGTAACACCGAACTTTGTGTTTTTCCTCCCAGGCACTACAGGAAATCACTGCAGTAATGAACAGAACAACCAGCCCATCACACTGCGTAGTAACGGGTGGGAGGGACCAGGCCTTTCATCCAAATATTGTTTCTTTCACATCAGAACTAACCACACAATGCTTAAGTTTCACTTTACGTACAGGGGAAGCGGCACTGGTACCATCAGGCCGGTGTCAGGAGTGAAGTTCCTTGACAGGACACGAGCTTACTAACGACCATTTGATTTGATTTTGTCACGTCTCCCCAACAAACTTGAACAAACATGGGAAGGAATGAACAGAGTGAAAAGACAGGGCCAGTTAGGTTAAGTGAGTTGTCAATAATCCACATAAACAGGTGTGAACTTCCAAATAAAAATCAATAAGACACTATTTGAGTGATAAAGTTTCCTGCATTAACTGTATAAAAATTAATACATAAAATATCTCTTTGTGTAGTTCACCTCTTTCCCCAAATGATACGAGGCAGGATGGAAGATAAACTAAACCAACAAAATAAACTTTTAATGGGAAGTTCTAATGGGAGGAGAAAAGTAAATAGTCAAAACACAATGAGTCAAGTCACGTGACTGTGAGTGACCGAAAAGGCAAACTACAATCACGCTGATAAACGAGAGGAAAGTATGATAAGCCTCATAGCTCACTTTGCTCTGAGAAGAGGAAACCCAGAGCTTTCCCAAGGGAGATAAAGCCGGTCCTAGAACCAAACCTCCCCATGTGAGGAGGAGCAAACAGATCACTCAAGAGATGGTAGACAGTACCTTACAATTCCAGAGCAAACGTAGAGCATTTGAAATGGTGGCACCTGAGAGGAATAAGCAGCACTTAGAGGAGTCACACACCTAAAACAAAGAAGTAAAGCCAATCCTAAAAACCCTTATCTGAGGACAGAACCTCTGGTCTATGGTGATATTGTGTCCCCCAATATATTGTGCACCCTAACAAACGTATCTGGGGTCAGAGAACAGAACAGCCACTAGATATAGAGGCCAGAAAATAGTGGCACACACACCTTTAATCCTAGCCTTCTGGAGGCAGAGATCCATGAGGATCTCTGTGAGTTCAAAGCCACACTGGAAACAGCCAGGCATGGTGACACACGCCTTTAATCCCAGGAAGTGATGGCAGGAAGCAGAAAGGTATGTAAGGCCTGAGGACCAGGAACTAGAGGCTTTTTAGGCTCTGTTCAGCGTTTAGGCTTTTAGCAGCAGTTCAGCTGAGATTCATTCCAGATGAGGACTCAGAGGCTTCCAGTTTGAGAAAACAGGATCGGCTGAGAATTGGCGAGGTGAGGTTAGCTGTGGCCTGTTCTGTCTCTCTGATATTTCAGCGTTCAACCCAATACTTGGCTCTGGGTTTGTTTTTTATTAATAAGACCTTCTAACAATTGGTGCTACACTGGTCCAGTTAGCTTTCTGTCACTGTGATAAAACACTGACCAACTTAGGGACGGGAGGAATTTCTTCAGTTTATACTTCTTGGTCACAGTTCACCTTTAAAGAAAATCAGGGCAGGAACTTGAGCAGGGACATGGGAGGAATGCTACCTCTTGGTTTGCATGCAGATTCCCTTTCAGCTATCTTTTTTATACCTTTCGGAACTACCTGCCCAGAGGTGGTACTACCCACAGTAGACTGGTCCCTCTCACATCAATCAACAACCAAGAAAACGCTACACAGACATGCCTACGGGACAATCTGAAGGAGTTCCTCACACAGCCGAAGTTCCCTCTTTCAGAAGACTCCAGTTCATGTCATGTGGTCAAAAAATAACCTGCACAACCTGGATCTAAAAATAAGCATACAGAATTAGATGTTGACAGAGGAGATAATCTAATCCTGTATGGATTTTGATGAGCTATTCCTGTCTGCTTTAGAAAGAATACTGTAACAGTCAAAATAACAACGGCAATGTAAATAAACACATATTTATAAGTATTCAATGTGTATCTGGTTCTGGGATGGGTCCTTTTCCTCTGTCCAGGAACCTTATTACACAGCAAAGCTAATAAATCTTACTGGTATCTTAGTCCAGTGCCTTTCCACCTCCTGACTCACTTCACTCCTGCTGTGGCTCAGTGGACCCAAGGACTCAGATACATTGCTCAGAAGAAAGGTGAGAAAAAGTCTTGACAGCATGCTTAGAAAAATTGATAGTTCCTAGCCTTAATATTCTAGAGCTCTTTCCCTCAGTCATGTCCAGAAGCCATCTAGGCAAAACACTCAAACCTTTTTTAAAAAGTAAATAAATAAAATGGTAAAATACGGAAGAAATTTCTCAGAGGAGGAATTGGATTTCAGAATGACTTTTATTAACAAAATACACTTGAGAACATGGATCCAGCTTACATGTGGACATAATCAGGGGGTTGGTGTTACATCTCTGGCAAGCCTGAGGAGGAAAGGGTGACTGACTTCGGCTGCCTCTTGTAAATGCAGCTGCTCAATACTTTCTCATCATGCTTATTCTAGTGTCCTTGAGAGGGTTTTATTGGACTGCCAATCATGCTATTCCATATTACAGTCTGAACTACACAGGCAGAAAGATACTCTAGCCAGGCCAACCACATACCACATGCCTAGAGGACCAGGGGCCTGACCACGAAACAGGAAAGTGACCTCAAGAGGACAACAGGACCCTCTCTGGATTGGGCTGAGAGTAGACATTGGGGAAAGGCTGTCCTTATTCTACTAGACTGCAGAACAGCCTCATGAGGCTTTCCAGGAGCCACCCCCTGCTACAGAGAAAAAGGACTATGTTAGACAATTCCACCAGCCTTCAGAGTGGAAGAGAAACCGGAAGACAATGCACCAAGGTGCCAGGACCTTGCTGTGTAGCAACTGCAGCATTTCCAGAAAATGGAATCAATATTTTATCTCCTTCCATTTCATATAAGTGGATATGGGATTAATCTCTCTCACAGTATTGATCCCATGGATGAACCAAAAGTGGACTGGCTCCAGAGTTACCTAATCACAACGCCCTAAGTTAGGAGTATCAGTAATCTTACCCCAACTTTGTCTCACAATATGATTGCAAATCAATGTTTGTATACTGGTTAAAGCTCTGCTTATGTACCAACTACAGACATACTATACACACAAAAAAATTAAGAATTCAAATGTCCCAGATGATAACGGAGTTCTACGATCCTGGCTTGGATGCTGCCCTCTTCATCCCTCCTCTTCCTCACCTCACACTCCCCAGTAGTAATTTTCTGTAGCTGTGCAACTATTGTCTCCTCTGTGTGAAAGACATCACAGCTCGTAAGTCTGGGCTTTGTGGATTATAGGATTTTAAGACAACTAGAAAATGTAAACTCTGAACTATAAGTCTTGATGCGTTCGATTACCAGACTACTGGGTACTGGCACTGTTCAACTCTGAGCACTATTGGGATGTGAAATTACACCCAGTGAGTGTGGAGATGAAATACAGTGCTCTGGACATGCAGACAGCACGGGGGTGGAGAAGGCTGGAGGGCTTGGGGTGATACCAGGTCTACTTCACGCCCTTATTAACTGTAGAATTAAGGAGAGCGAAAACTTTTCTTGTTCTGTATAGCTAAAATGGCTGCCAACTGCCACTACAGTAAACAACTATTACTTAATAACACATACTAGACATTTTCAAATGCTAATTAACAAACAACAGAAACTCTTCTCCCTAAATGAGTTTTGATATTGTTAACCCGTAAAATTATCACCATATATTGATTCCACGCAGTCCATAGATGCAAAAATAGATGTAAGAGTCCCCTCAGTTCTATTCACTCTCTCCAAATTTAACTGCTAATGAAGTTTTGTTATGTGTCATAGATAGATATAGACAGACAGACGACAGATTATAAAATATAGATAGATTATAAAAGCTGGATGATATAGGATTAGATAGATGATTGATATAGATGATAGATAGATAGATAGATAGATAGATAGATAGATAGATAGATAGAT
>CABHPP010119060.1:14485-26099 GCA_902168425.1 Peromyscus attwateri | reverse complement strand
GATAGATAGATAGATAGATAGATAGATAGATAGATAGATAGATAGATAGATAGATAGACAGACAGACGGATGACAGATCTACATCACAAATATAAATGTATTATATTCCTCCTCCCACCAAAAACTGGCTCTGATACTTATTCACATGTAAACTACAAGGCAGGGCAAGGCCACCAGTGTCCTCACTGAAAGTGGTTTTACACATTGTAAATGCGGAGTCCTAAAGTTAACACCTCCTTGTAAATCCCACAGAGCTGCTGTCCAGTCTTGTTTTAGAGGGTAGAGCACAATGAGCCCCTCCCTCTCCAACTGAACTACTCCAGGCTTTGCCTGTGGTCTCAGACCTAATGATCGGTTTTGCAGGCTTTTCTATTTTTCAGGGAGATTTAACTATAAAAACACAAACAGTACTTTCTCCATTCCTATATGGAAACAAATATCATCTTGCGGTTTAAGTATGGATGAGGGCAATGATGGATCTTTTTCAGTTTTTTTTTTTAAATCAAGATATCTAGCTTACCAAGAAAGCAGCATTCTCTCTCCCCAGGGCCATGCTTATCTGTAAATCACGCTCATGTGTGCATGCTCACTCAGTATGTATAGAGTGCACAGCTTGTTTTTTCATAAATATGATTCGTGACTTTTTTTAAAGCAATCAGGTCACTTTATAATCACCAAAATTGCACTTCTAAGGGTGAGGAAACACTCTGCTTAGCACAGACTGTGCCTCTGCATCTGTTCTTAGGAGCCCCCCCTCACCTCCACCCAGACCTTCCCACAGTTAAGCAGCCTTGGGAGTGAACTCACAAAGCTGTTAAGTAGATGCCATTTACTGGTACCATCTCACAGTGCATTCATTACGACATGTGACACAGTGCATTCCCAGCAAATAATGAAAACAGGAGAGAAATACACAACTTTCCTCACCAAGGAAACACTGCACACACCTCCAAGGGACGGCCTCCCTCACACAGTTTGTGGTTACCGTGGGTTACCACCTTCCTGGATGCATTTATCTCTGGGGAAGAATGTAGACACCAAGGAGGGCACCCATCAGTGAGCACACTGACTGCAATCGTTGTTGTTTTTTTTTTTTTTCTGTGTGTCTACTGGCTGCAGGAGAATAAGGAATGCAAATGGATTCTGCTATAAAGTCATTTTTAACCATAGCCCAGACCCTAAACTAGCATGCCATTTCCTTGGCTTATTTCTTCTGGAGGCAAAGTGTTTCTTCTGTAATTTTAGTTGTCTTAATAGAAACATCTTCTTTACTGAGTCTTTTAAATAATTCAGCTAGTCTATAATTCCTGAGATTATTAAATTCTAAGACCTTCTTGATTTGTTTTGTTGTCTATTTTGGGATTCAGAGCCTCGCAACTGCTAGGCAAAAGCTTACATCCCAGCCCAAGGACTTTTGACATGAAATGAATTACTTCTAGAAAGAGAAGTTGAAAACACTTAAATTACATTTTTTGTTATTAGTCCTGACCTGTCCTTCTGAGTCTGTAGACTTTGTGTCTGTGTCAATTACCAAGGACACAGAATCATTTGATTGAAGGAAATATAGAGTGACTTTAAGCCCAGGATCAAGGCACCCGAGGTAAACTTGAAAAGGCTCCAAGCCTACAGAGAAACTACAGGCTGCTGATTCACACACAGGGGTTTAACTCTATCATACCTTAACAACCACCACTAAAAAGGCTATTTTAAAGGACTACCACATAGCAATGACCTAGGAGTGAAATTCCTGCACCCTAACCCAAGGTTCTGTAAACTGATATGTGTATGTTTTAGTTTTGTTTTCAAGAGGGCTAGGGATCAAACGCAAGGCCTTGGCCATCCTAGGCAAGGGCTCTACAACTAACCTGTCTACCCAGCTACATATCTGTGTTTTTATCTGGTCCTTATGAAGGCCATAAAATATCAGCAGAGAAATTTTAAAGTTAGGAGAACTTTCTCTCAGTTTTAAGGGGCCTGGGAAGTAAATGCTGTTGGTACCCATCACATCTGTATTCAGTGATTAAAACTGATGTGAATCTTTCAAACTCTTAATCATCTATCCAAGTTTTCCTTTAAGAAGCACAACATTTCTCCCCACCAGTATGCCAAAAGGTCCATTCCAGAACAATGGTGGGTACCACAGAGATGTTCACACTGAGACTTTATGGTGCCTTTTGTTTTGCCAAGACACTGGTATCTAATTTAGAAGTCAGCAAACACTATCTTCATTGGGCTAGATAGGGAATATTTTAAGCTTTGGGGCCATATAGTCTTATTGCAAGTAATTAACCCTACCATTTCATATCAGGGCAGATATAAATAATTAAGAACAAAAATGGGCATAGCTGTGTTACAAAGAAACTTTATTTATAAAAAAATATGATAGGTAGATTGTCACATTTGATTCATAAGTCATAGCTCGCCTACCCCTCACAAGACTCTATGTAGTCTTATGATTTATTTTTCATTTTATTTAGCTTTATTTTATGTAGCAGTGCAGTGTTTGCATGTGTGAGGCATAGTGTTATGACTTTAAAAGACCAATCGTAACAGTTCTTAGAAATACTTAATTAGCAGTGTTTATACTTTTTAACTGACACATTGTATACATATTTACGTATGTGTCTATTCTTATTATAATATATACACTACACAAGGTCACTCAGAAAACAAAAAAAGAAAAAGAGGACAACTCAAAACTGACAATATAGAGACTCTAGTCTCAGCAAAAGCTCATATAGCATTTTTTTTTTAGCTTATGAAGTCTTTTTTTCGATTATTGTCTAATTTGATTTTCCAACAATGGGAGGGAGCTATGATTCTGTCAGTTTAAAGCTGAGCTCAGGGCACTGTCCATGAGACTGGAGTTCAAAGGTCCCGTCTGAATGCAAAGCTGTTTACTTGCAGAGTGACTGTCGGAGTCAGCACTGAAGATCTCTTTGATACACAGCCCGCCAGCCCAGCAAAAATCACACATGCCTTACCTCTGCGTGGCAGGTCCATTGTTTTCTCTTTAAGACCTGAAGATTCCGTGGGCAGGAATGAGTTGGTGATTAGTAGCATAAGAGAACGATCTTGTATTCTAGTCTGCTAATGTCTGTTTTGTGCCAGAATTTTCCCTGTGGCACTGAGCCAGGAGGAAGGAAGCTGCTATAAATGTCTAGGCAAACGCCTGAAAAATAAATTCACAAGAAAGAAAATACATAATTATAGAACTAGTGAACTAAAGTTGAAATTATAGTCAGCCACGGTGCCCTCAGCATTCCTGTGTGAGTTTTTGCAGCAGTGGCAAGAGATGCAGATGAGCAAATAACAAGAGAGAACTGCATTTCTTTTCTTCTTCAAAGAGGCATCAGCAAAGGTGCTGAACATGGAAAGAAGAGGCTGGGAGAGAAGAGAGGCCTGTAATTTGTCCTGTGCTATCCAGAGGCAGCCTGTGGTCACAAAGGACATTCTGCTGACCTTTTATTTCCCCCCAAAACTAGAAGAAATATGTCCAATGAAAGTATAATTAGAAATGTCTTCTCTTTATTGAATTACATGCAATTTTAGCATAAATTGAGTGTACAAAATAATAGGTTTTCCTTTGGCTTTTTCACATGCATGTAGTGTATTCTCTAACCTGAGGGTCAGGCTCTGCACAGTGCTTGGGCGTTTCAGAGCATGTTCTGGAAGACTTGCTGCCAGTCCACTCCTGGGCTGGAAAGGACTTTCCTTTCACCTTTGTGAAGGGCCTGGCTGGTCTCTGATGGCCACATCATTTCCTACTTGTTCCTTATAGCTCTCCAGCACTTCAGGCAGGTCCTTAAGAAGTCCCTAGCAGATGTTTCTCCCACATTTCCCACACATTCTAAATTTAGCTTCCCAAGTAACATGCCTCATGGATGTTCTGATGTGGTCTTTTCTCTGAAAGCATCATGCAAAGGAGGGAACAGTCTAAGCCACTGGCTCTTGTGATGCCACACTTCCAGCTCTGTGTTTTCAAAGAACGTGTTTTTGTGTGAACAAGGGCGGCACTGTTTGGAAAAAAGAGAACTCACCCAGAGATGCTGAGACCATTCCCCAGAGTGTGGAGGGGACTGCTCAGATTCCCCCAGCCCCTACCTGGAAACAACGACTTGGAAATATTCATAGACTCCCTCTACCTAAGCAAATTATGGCCTGGTGTTGAACAAGTCCACAAAAATGGGGGAATCTATCATGAGGAGGAGAATACGTGCAAGCAAGCTGCAGGGCACACAATACAGATCCAGCTCCTTTCATTAAGTTGTATACATCTCAACCAGTAAGTTCAGCCATATGGACTGCATCTTCGCCATCATAAACACGAGAACAACATGTACGCTGTTAGGTTTGCACATGAGTGGAAGGAAAATGACTTTCCTAAACTGTCGAGTGTTATCCAAACCGGAACTTTTGCACAGTTGTGGATCTTGCCCTACTGAGGATCAGCAGGGAGGCCAGAAAGGAATCCCTGGTGTGTTTACCAACCCCACATCTCCAGGCATAGTGGACATCACCCGACACTTCAGTAGCTGTGCTGCGAATGCCTGTGTGGAACGGCGTGCTATGACAGGGATCCGCCAAGGGGGAGAGATTATGTCTATGAGCGCACGACATTTCATTGTATGGGGAAGAACCTAGAAATGGGCCTTCCCGCTCATGATGTTGAAAATGAAACCTAGTTCTTTAGAATGAGCCGTGGGAAATTGCCTTTTTAAAAATAAGTCAGACACGCTCAAATATTGGCACTTTCACACAGTTCAGCCCGGCCAGCGACTGAGCTAGAACTCATACTTTAATTGTTTGTTAAAATAATGTACTTCATTGCAGCTTTCGCTCCAATTTACTAAGTTCCTGCTTAACCAAAGCACCTTCTAAATGATTATAAACTTGTACATTCAAAACACAGTATCTCAAAGGAGGCAATATAGTAAGTACCATTTAAATAAAAGGAGAGGTGCTAACTGCATACATTTTTTTCCCCTCCAGTACTGAAGACCATCCCTAGGGCTTCTTGCATTCTCTTAAGGGAGCCATGGCTTTTACTTTAACATCCCTTTTCTTTTTCTGCTTAAATAATGGAACTCCAATATTAGGATTCTTAAAAGAAACACAACCAAAAGGAGACGAGAAGACCTATTTCAAGGATCAGCTAACATTGTCATGTAAGTTAGGAAGTTCAAATTCACAAGGAAAGCCCACCTGACAGGTCAAGCCAAAGGCTCTCTGCTGGCAGCATTCTCTCTGTCTCAGAAGAGCTCTGTCTTCTGTCCAGCCAAGGCCTTCAGCTGACTGACAGAGGCCCACACATATCATGGATATCAATCTACTTTATTTAAGTATTAATCTTACCCAATGTTAAACTCACACAGTATCACAGAAACATCCAGAATATATTTAAACAAATATGTTGGTACTGGATACTCTTGCAGAAGATCTGGGTTCAACTCTCAGCACCCACAAGGCTACTCACAACTGCCTTTTACTACATTTCCAGGGGATCAAAGGCCTTTCCTGGTCTCTGCAGGCAGCAGACATGTATGTGATGCACAGCTATCCATGCAGGAAAAACACTCATACACATAATAAATAAGTAAAGTTTAAAGAAATAAAAACTTTGCATTTCCTATTCTTGTTAAAGCTACATTTTATATTTGCTTTGTCATAATGAAGACTTTCCCAAAAGGTCCTTTATGCCCTTGAGACAGTTGGCATGGGATGCGAGAGTCATGGGTAGATCTCTCTTTCCTGTAGTATTTCAGAGGGAGACTCCATCCCATCTCCCCAAAGGCATGATGTGACATCTTACCTTGGAAACTTAAATTCAGTTTTTAATTTTATCAAATATCTTGAGATGAGTCTTTCTTACATAACCAGTCTTGGAAATCACTGATACACTGAAAACAAAGCCACATAGCTTCTTCTTGTCAAGAAAACTAATAAAGATTTTACTGTGTTGAACTACTTATGAAAGACAGAGAAAATGGGCCAAGATGCACTGAATTACTTTTTAATCCATCAATCATCTTTCCCCACAAACCTCTAAACTCATTCACTTAGATTTTACTTGCTCAACTGTTCTTTACAGAGCCCACGGAGAGACAGACAACACAGAGCAACTAAGAAAATTCACTTTGAAATTCACTTCCATTCACCCGGCAGCTCACAAGAGCTTTAAAGGTGCCCAGGTATAGGCTCTGAGAGCAACTGCAAAGGCCTCTGGGAACAGCAAGCAGGGCAGTGATGAAGGCAAAATTAACCTTCTAGCAATATCCCACTTTGTGGACTTAAGTCAGTGTTTAATCTCATTGGGATATGTTTTTCCCCCTGTTGGCTTTTTAAAATTAAATTTGTCAAAAATAATTCACCTAGTCTTTTATATATATATAAAAGATTCTTATTAGGGTATTGCCATGTAAAATATATTAGCATTATATGACTATTACAAGGGCTAAAGCTTAGGAAAATAGACTAATTATCCTCACTTATAGGTCCATGGAGAAGTAGTGCAGCATAATGGAGAGAGAAATCTAATAAATGTGATTGCAAAACCCACTAGATGGGCTCAGAAATATTTCAGTGTGCACATTCACATTCTTCCCAGCCATGTAGTTCCAGTTCCCAGTGGCCCTTCTCTTCCCTCCCTAGAGAAGGGGACACACACACAGTGTGAGCCTTCCCCAGGGATTCTTAGACAACTGACCTAGTGGATGCACAAGGAGACAAGGAGCCAGGGTCCCAAGGATTTTCCTCATCAAGAACATCATGAAATTAAACACACCGTGTTAACATCCCCATCAGAATACCATCCTGATATATAGTCTTATCTCTGACCTTTCATTTTACTGTGCCAACAGATAAGAAGGCTTCCGTCTCAAGACCCGTTTGCTCTGCTTCATCTGTGTTCCTTCCCAACAGCTAAGCACGCAGGAGGGGTAACTGAATAAGTGATGATCTGTTATTATTATTATTCGCTTACTTGTTTAATTTTCAGGGTAAGCAGGTTGGAGCGAAATAGGGAAAGGAAAGGCAACTGTGTAATTCAGTATGTCACTGTGATTATTTTTACCAAAGTAGGAAAACAAATTAATCATATGGCCTGTTATTTCCCAAAGATTTCACTGTATCTGCTTCCTAGGGGTGTGGCAATAATGGCCGTCCCAGAGGTCAGGACAAAGAAAAGAATAAAGACAGAAATCAAAATTTTCACACGTAAGGGCCAGAGAGATGGCTCAGCAGTACAAGGCACTTGCTGCTCTTGCAGAGGAACCGTATTTGGTTCCTAGTACCAACACAGCGGCTCACAACGGTCTTTAACTCCAGGTGTATGTGACTGGACGCCACCTTCTGTCCTCTGTATGCACTAGGCATGCAGGTGGTACACATAATAACATACATACAGGCACACACACATACAATAAGAATAAATATATCTTTAAAAAGGAAGCTTTTCACAAATGAGACTAGAGGTAGATGGTATGACAAACCTGACCTTTCTCTTCACTTGCGATTCCCTGGAATGAATTAATTAGTCCATGATACAACTTTCCACTGTGAATCTCAAAGCCCTTCTTTTCCTAGACTTAAGCCTAAGCTGATTGACTAGGCCAAATACTTCGACCAAAGCATCTAACTAGGCTTGAAACCAGGAGTTTCTCTCTAAAGCTCAGCACCAATAGCTTTAGGACCAATATTCCGTGATTTAGCAGATAGTCTACCTTGTGTTTTAGTAAGCAAAGGAAGATGGTCCCAAAGAAGATGAAGCTATTGAACAGAAATCAGAGAAATGAAAATCCCTGGGTCTATGTCCAGTCCCTTTCTGAAGCTGGACTACATTCCTGATTCTAGGATCTATTCCTGCATTCTTACAAACAAATCATGACTATTAACTAAACCTCTTGGAATTAATTTCTGCTCCCTTTAGCCCATCCCCCACGTTAATCCTCTGAGTGGGTGTGTACTGTTTGACATGAGGCCTTGGACCCGTGGGAAACTGGCAAAGCCTTGCCCTGAGGTAAGTCTTGAGAAAGCATTGCCTTCCTTAGGTCCAAGTGCAAAAGAGTGCTTACAAAAGACTGACCCATGTGTGCTAAAGTAGCAACTGCAGGGTCTCCTCCCAGAGGCGCTGTGTGCAATAAACACTCCGAGGCTCTCGGTTACAAAGGTGGTTGGTGCCGCTCCATCGGAGTGCACACAGCCCTCCTGTCCCTGTCTCTGTCCTTTGCTCAGAGTCCCAGGACCAAGCTGTGGGATCAGCTATCTTCTGACCACTGAAAGCTGAAATGCAGTATTCCTGAAAGCGAGGAGAAAAAAATTGTAGAGAGAAGTCTCTTTCCTAGAGCCTAGTGGATGCACAGCTGGCCTCTGAGACTTGTAGTTTTTAATAGGCCATAAAAGGATATCATCCCCATTGATGGGATCACATACACGCTTGGGGGAGGAGCCGCACATCATGAATATGCAAGAGGAAAACTGGCATAAGAAATGTTTCTCTCTCATGCTTGCTGACTTTTTAATTTTATTTTTATTCCCATTTTCCCTTTTAATCTTTCATGCATAACAAAAATCCTCGCTGGTTCATTATCCATTTCTACATCTTTAACACAAGTTCATTTCCATTTTGTCTGCCAATCCCATGGCTCTTCATTGCTCTCCCGTTGCATCCACACATATGTCTATAATATTATAGTCTGAACACATCATTTGGTGTGCATTTTTACCTCTCTCCTGTGATCACCAGGCTACATCTTGAAAGGAGTTAGGGATTACTGCTATAGCCCCAGTGTCAAAATCATGTAGCCAGGTCCACGCAACAAATCTCTTAATGTACATCACCTGCTTCTGTTTCCTTGGTTAGGTGTGATTGATGTAGAAGTTAATACACTACATATAGAATGAAACCTGATGTTCAGGGCCAAATTTTATTGTCCTCAATATTCATTTCCTACACTTTCCATTCAGTGATTTTGCAAATGACCACGCTGACTAATGGCAACTTCCGGACCTTTCATCACATCTGACCAACACTTCGAGCTTTTGCAAGTACTTCAAGAAAAATCATGGTTTGCTAGATCAAACAAAAGTATACTTTTCATTCAAACCTCCATTTTATTTATCTTTTTCCTTTGGAATGTTTTGGGACTTCCCTCTCATTCAGGTGTTTCCTTTTATGCTACATTCCAGCACTTTGTGACATGGCATTGGTTAATCTAGCCAATAACTTTAGTCATTATTGCCAATAAAACCTGTTATAGTAACTTTAAGAAGGCAGTATCCAAAGTCTAACACATTTTTTAAATGGTTTTCACCCTATTTGCCACAGTTTCCCTGTACAGTTTTCCAAAAGCTTTGTTAGAGTGCCAGGGGTGTGACTTGGTGGTAAGGTGTGTGTTTTGTGTGTCCAGGTCCTGAGTTCAAACCTCAGCACCAGAACAAGACATTTCATCCAGCACGAAGCTGGGTCCATTGCTCTGGAATATTCACTCCTTTTAGGAATTATTTGTGCTCTTCCTTTCCCAAGCTACGTCTTCTCAGAATATTTTGTGGCCTTGTATTTCGGCATTTGGTGTTGTCAGCCTTATTTCCATGTTCTCTTACTCTTCCTGCCCATGAGTCAGTTCCACAATGAAATTTCCCACATTCAAAGCCTCTGTCCTGGACAGGACTGTAATGTTGTGGGAATTCATTCCACCAGGTTTAGAACCTTCTTATTTAGACAAAAAAAAAAAAAAAGGGGGGGGGGATGTTGTGGGAATTTGTTCCGCCAATGGCTTTGACATACATTCTAATTTTTATTTCACAAGCTGAGAGCCCCTTCTCTTTTGTGTATGTGGGGTGTATTTGTATGTGTATGTTGTAGTGGGTAGCTGTTCCAGCTTTGACCTGGAAGTACTACCCCCATTGAGGCTGTCATGCCTATGAGGCGGGGCCAAGACAGGAGCCCTTAAGACCTGAGATCTGGATGTGCCACCTCTCTTGGTTCCTGGATCCTGGACGCTGGAGATAGACCGAGCAGAGTTCTCCAGAGAACACTGCTGGACTGCACTACACCTTTCCCGGACCCTGTAACCTATCCCTTTACTTATAAGTTACCCTACAAAATAAACCTCCCTTTTAACTACATGGAGTTGCCTTAATACTTCCATCAATAGTATGTACATGTTTGTGTGTACATGTGTATGTGTGTGGGGTGTTGATGGGTAGAGGTCAGAGGCCGATGTAGGTGTCTTCTTCAGTTACTTCCCACCTTATTTTTCCAGGCAGGGTTTCTCACCAAACCTGGAACTTAGTGATTTAGCCACACTGGCTGGACAGCAAATCCAGAGAACCTGCTTCCCCATCTCTGGGATGGCAGGCGTGATCACCATTCTTGGCTTTGTATGTGGTGCTGGGGCCTGAACTCAGGTCTCTATACTCGGTTGTTTAATTTGGATTTTAGCCGGGTGGTGGTGGCGCACGCCTTTAATCCCAGCACTTGGGAGGCAGAGGCAGGTGGATCTCTGTGAGTTCAAGGCCAGCCTGGGCTACAGAGTGAGTCCCAGGAAAGGCACAAAGCTACACAGAGAAACTCTGTCTCGGAAAAAAACAAAAAAACAAAAAAAAATAAATAAATTGGGTTTTAAATTCTTCACATTTTTCACCTGTCCCATTTTCCCAACTTCTTAGGGGAAAATAATTCATCTGTTACTATAGCTAATGTTTCAGGAGTATTCACTCATGTGTCATGTCTGTTATTATTGTTGTGGAACATAGCTATTGTTAATGTCATTAATCAGCTCTTATATTTCATATTGACACTGTAAACCACATTGAAACGCTGGGCTTCAGTCTCAGGTGCTGGTCTGTTTATTCTGAGGCGTTAGACATCACCTTTCTTCCTCATGACATCAACTAAATTCCTCCCCAGACTGCCATTCCTACCACACAGAAAGCTGGGTATTCTTTTTTTTTTTTTTTTTTTTTTTTATAGTTTTTTTTTTTTTTGAATTTATTTTATTTTATTTTACAATATAATTCAACTTTACATATCAGCCATAAATTCCCCCTTTCTCCCTCCTCCCGTCCCGCCCCCCTCCCCCCGGCCCGCCCCCCTCCCCCCGGCCCACCCCCCATTTCCATCTCCTCAAGGGCATAGACTCCCCCGGGGATTGAGATCGACCTGGTGGAGTCAGCCCAGGCAGGTCTAGTTCCCTCCTCCCAGGCTGAGCCTAGGGTCTCTACTAAGACCCAGGTTTCAAACAGTCAATTCATGTACTGAGCACAGGGCCCGGTTCAAATGCCTGTATGCCTCTTAAACAGATCAAGCCAATCAACTGTCTCATCCATTCAAAGGGCCTGATCCAGTTGGGGGCCCCTCATCCTAAGCATGTTTTGAAGAGGATGAGCATTTATAAATCTTCTCTTTTTCACCAACTGCACCTTCCAGTTGGGATTCCCTGCAAGAGCCACCAAGCCCAGGTACTTCTTCCCTCTTGAACAGCCATTTTACTTTCACATTAATTTTAATTGTTGGGACTAAAATGCCACGAGGTTTCTCTTTTCACCACATAGGCTGCTTTTCTCTTTCCACTCCCCTGTCATCTGCCCACACTCCAGCATGGATGCAGTTCCC
>CABHPP010119060.1:0-14475 GCA_902168425.1 Peromyscus attwateri | reverse complement strand
GCATGGATGCAGTTCCCCTCACAACTTGCAGTATCCACCCATCTCCATCCCTTGTACAAGGTAAACGCCTACTTCCTATTGCCCCTTTCCCTTCCTAGGTCCTCTTTGGTCGCATCCAATGGTTCCAGGCACTTTGTATCCATTGTCATCCGGCCTGCCTATGTGGCTTAGCTTTGAAAATGTGAATCGGGAAACCAGCATATTGGGGCTGAACAGGAAGGTGGACAGAGTGACTGGTGTTGATACAACACTACACAGAAGACAGAGGGAGAGGCTAAGACTATCTCTGTCTCTAGTTCTGGCCTAGTTTTAAATAAATTTATTTTGATTTAAAAATAAATGAGTGTCCTGTGAATTAAAAGCCCGAGAACTGAGGTGATAAGGACAGGCTCAAAACCGGGTAAGTTGTAACACAGGCCTTTAGTTACAGCCTGGCCTGGCGCGTGCACATCCTGCTTAGTGTTAACTACCTCTAAAGCATCATCCACATGGTGTTTATAAAGAGAGGTCTTTCTGAACTGCCCTCCTCCTGCTCAGGATTCTTCAGTGACTGCCTAGTCTGCAGGGAGCTAGTTCTCAGGTCACTCACTGTCTGACTGCTACTTGTCCTGCCTAACACTTTCATTACCCTGTATCTCTCTGAGTGCACACGTGTACGCACAGGTACCTGTGTGCGTATCTGTGCAGGTATGTGCAGGTGTAGGTGAGCAGCAGGTGAGCTAAGCCAGAAGATTTCAAGAAAAAATAAAGTCCAAATCCTAGCAGAAGAGGTAGAAAACATGGAAGATTTCGAAACAGATGCTGGTGGGTGTTGGAATCAGGTAGGAGGCCAATTCTGCAGACGTCAGTCAGAATCAAAGGGGGAGGCACCAAACAGACACCCTGAATGTTAGCATTTAGGCATCTATACTGGCCTGCCCTTAGGGTCCTGACAGGATGTATCCTTAGCTGCAGTCACCAAGAGCGCCTCCTGTGTTCATTAGAAAAGGCAGGCCTTGTACACCTCCCGTCTCTTTCTCTTCCTTTGCTCTTGTCCCCAGGGACTGGTCTCTACCCCCCTTCTCTGTCCTTCCCCCAACAAACCTCCCACGTGAGCCCTGATGTATGGTTTGACTCCTTCCTGCCATTTTTAAAATACAACACTGAATACTACTGTGTTTACAATGGCTCCATGCTAACAGATTATATTGAAATAAATGTTAGTACATGCACTTCTCCCATGACCCTTCCCTGGGTGATAGGTTTCAAGACCATACCACATTTGCCAGATGGTGTGGTTATGGAGAGGGTTGGTGAAGCGAGGTCCTTATCTGCCCATTCCTGCCTCTTAAATCAGGAGTTGGAAGGTACTGTTACCCTGCAGTATGATGAAGTCAGCTCCCACATACTTTCTTGACTCTCCGAGAGAGATGGAGAGTAATAGTGAACACAGATTCCTAAGAAAAGATTCAACCGGAAGCAGTGGCCGTAGAAAACCATTGTTTTTAGAACTAGTTTGGCGAAGTTTGTTCTCTAGGTTTTGGCTGGGACAGGTTTTGCATTTGTACTGAGAACATCAAGTTCTTCCATTCAGATTGCTTCCTTAACTCCAAGGGCCTTTGGGAATTTCGTGATTGCCTGTTGACAGAAAGGAGTAACAGAGAGATCATCTTAAATAACCACGCTTTTCTTAAGTGTTTCCCAGACACTGGAGTTACAGACAAATGTTTGAGTATAACAAAATCATAAAGAAAGGTTGCTTCAGATTTTCCACAAAGAGGGGTGTTTTAAAATCATTACACATAGAGGTAGTCCATGTTGAAATACGTTTTGTAGCAGTTATCTGGGGGGAAGAGGCCAGCATTTCTCTAACAGGTTGCATGAATGATTGACATGAGGGTGAAAGACACAGGTAGATGGCTCATGGCTAATAAGACTTAAAAGAGTACTTTTTAAGACATATGATATGCAATGGTATTTGGGATCAGAGACTGGGTTTTATATAAACTGTGGAGGCAGAGATCTCCCTGGTGAACAAGGCAGAGGCAACTGATACATGCTTTTGAATTGTCATGTTGGCAAGGCTATCCACCCTTACTGCAAGCACGGGAAGAAGGCGGGTCCATAACCAAATCCATCATAAAAGCAGCCCATCGGGCCTGCAGACTTGGGGATACTGGTGTATGTGATGGGGATGTGCCCCAGTGGTCCATGTATAGGAAAGGGTCTTACTGCAATGAGAGCTACCAGAGTCCCTATAGTCATGCTCTAGGTGGTAAAGGGCTTTAGAAAAAGTTTTATTCATTTTTTTGTATGTATGAATATTTTGCCTGCATGTATGCACCAAGTATGTGCGTCATGCTCATGGAGGTTAGAAGAGGGGTCAGATGCCCTGGAACTGGAGTTACAGACAGCTGAGAGCTTTTCTGTGGGTGTTGGGAGGCAAACCCAGGTTCTCTGCAAGAGCGGCCAGTGCTCTTTACCACAGAGCCATCTCTCCACCCCCATCTTGAACGACTTTTAAAGACCAGGTGGCAATAAAGCAGAGCTACTATGTTTGAGTTTCCTGTTTATGTAAATAGCTAACAAATGGTTAATCAGTCGGACCAACCTTCCTCATTCTGTATTTAATACGTTTGGAGGTTCTCCTTGACCGAGTTTGAATTTCAGCAAATGCTCAGCATCTCTTAGCTGCCTGTACCTAATCTCCTCCCTAATCTCCTCTAAAATGACAGGTTCAGCACCAGCTGAATGGATTCCCAGACACGAGGTGCAGTTTTGAAATTCGGTACATCTTTCCAAGTATGAGCGTCTGTCACCCCTTAGCATTCTGGCTTATGAGACAGTGGTCAGTCATTTAGGTGGCAGGCACGGTGATGATGTGAAAGTCAACACTGGAAGACTGAGGTGCTTCTGACCTGGCCTGCATAGCCTGTTTGCCTATGTGCTCTGTGCTCTTGGGCTACCCTATAGAGTCATAGGTGACAGACCTCCTAAGCAGTGTTTCCAAAGTCCTGGGGAGTTAATTTAGCTCAGGACTGGATTTAGCTTCTCCTTGGGCACAAAACTATTGCCACTGCATTACTGCTATATGGTTGTTGATGGAACCTTCAAGGTGAGCCAAGAATCAGGCAGAATTCGGGCACCATTTAGGAACAGAAGCTCGCTCACTGGTGTCTTATATAATGGTCTGCAGTGAGTGTTTGAGGCTGGCTGGCAGCTGTGTGCCAGGATGGCATTCAGAGCCCTGGAGTGACAGCAGCTTTGCCCTCTCAGCATGTGATTTCCACACTGCTCTGATTAGCCAGGAGGAAGGCCGCAGAGAGTCAGGGAGGGCTGCTTCTATCTTCAGAACCCCAGACCCGCAGCAGACAACCACCTCTCTACTTCCACTAATGAGAACTTAGTCTCGTGGGCCACAACCACCTGCAATAAAGGTGGGAAACTGGTTTCTATCTTGGCAGCCATACGCTCATTGTGACCCTACAACTATGGAAAAATTAGACAATTGGGTTTGACACTAGTTAGCCTAACAGTTGCCATCATAAATGGATACACGTAGGAATTATAAATCCACACTAGTGCCCTCCAGGGGAGTAGACCTCATGTTGGTTCCAGCTCATTCATCGTTGGCAGTGTGATCCAAGTTTAACCCCATAGAATCATCTGGTAAGTTTTTCCTCACCATACCTGCACAAATCATATCTAGATCTGCTGTCACCTTCAACCTGGCGTATGCATATGAGTATTTTTCTTTAGACAGACATGTGTCTGTCGACTGCTTGCTGCATGAAAATATAGACATGGAACAAAAAAAGGGCAAGACCCACTCAGGAACTTCTAAACATCTAGATGGGGAACTTCCAGTCGTCATTCTCAGAAGAGAGAAGACGGCACGTTAATGATTTGAACTTTGCCAGGAGCAGGGCTGAGATGTGATAGTCTCGTTCAAGCAATTGCAGGCAGGGACAGCACTAGGGACACCCTGGAGGTGATGTCAAGCAAGTGTCCGTTAGGGGAGTGCCGCAGTCCCCCAGCTGCCCCACGGTGGGAACGGCATCCACGGGTGAGGGGGGATGAGGATGAGGGCACAGAGCACCATTGACAGTGCTGGAATTACACCCACACCCATCTCAAGCCTCCTGGGTTTATCCATCTAAGGGGTCTTCTCTGTGTAAAGTAATCAGTACTCCCTCTTTCCCAAAAAGTCACCTTCCACAGAACATCTTCTACACCCTTCTTTCTCTGTGTTCTTGACCGCAAACATTATTTCCTCTATTGCACTGACTAGAAGCCCCTAAGAGGAAATTGTTTTGTCTTATTAATATGTGTGTTCATATTGCTCGACACGTGATGGTATACCATAAGTGTATATATATATATATATAAATGCAGTCCTTTAAAATACATGTCTAATACATTTGGGAACAAAGAACAGGATGCAGCCTGGGGGGTTTGGGGAAGGTTCTTCCACAGTGATGGCTTGTTTTAGAGTCCTAATGAAGGGCTTCCCTGGCAGAAGAGAAGCAACATGATGAAATTGGACAGACACAGGTGGGTAAGGAAGGTAAGAAGAAACAATTCAAATGGTCTGGCATTCTTTCTCCTCTATCCCAAGGCCCTGGAGTGACGAAGCTTTTGGTACATGCAGTCAGCTCTTGTTGCAGAGATGTGATCCTGAAGGGGTTGTCTGAGAAATTCAACCGTCTCATTCTTTACCCTTAAAACCCATTTCCTAACTGAATATCTCTTTATGACTACATCCTGCTTATAACATGAATATATGGTAGCTACTAAGACCAGATAGGATCTTCTGTTTTTAAATGAAAACATGCAGTCCTTTAGGCTACCTCATTCTCCCATGCCTTGTCCCAACCCCACCTGTGATGACACCACAATTTCTCCAATTTTGTTTTTCCTAGAAGCTAATATTCTAGTAAGCAGAACTGATGGATACAAGGTTCTAGGAGTCCTGGTCCAGTCTGATTCATCCATTGACATATCATCAGAATCAGAACACCAACACTGTATGCCAGAGGCAGTTCTTTAAAGTCTAATTTTTTGCAAGTGCTTGAAGGTCAAACCTTTAAATAACTTATCAACACATCTAGAAGTATTTCCAAAGATCTGCCTCATTTCCCAGGGCCTTCTGCTCTTTTCCAGCACAATGTGTGGCACTGTCTCTACCATTGTGGCAAGAGGTGTTTCACAAGTCATCTTATTTTCTGAAAGCAGAGAGGAAAAAGATTCTTTTGTGTTTGGAAGTCCTCAAACTGTGTTTACATCATCACTTCCTACAGTATATAAACAAACAAGCAGTGCCGCCAGGCTTACACACGGTCTACCTACTATTTCATGGTGCTGTGCACTTCCAACTGTTTTGTGCCCACTTCTGTGTGTGTTTTATGGTCTGAAAAGTCACCTAATTGAAAAGTCATCAAATAGGAGCTGTGCACTCACCTATTCGTTCATGGAGATGTAGGCACACATCCATCTGAGATTGCTTTGTATCCTCAAGAGGACCCACTCATTTATTTATCCATCGCTCTACGGGCATTTGGAACAGACTTGCCCTGTTCCAGGGGTTAGTCAGGATGTGCTGTCCTGACAGAATTAGCTGTGCTGTTCCTGCTCCTGAGAAGCTAATGGTGCACAGGGTTCCTCACAGTGCATTCACAGTGCTGCCAGCTACCATCATTAGAAAGGGATGAAAGACCACAATAAACTTTCCCTCCATTGCAACTTGCTACTGTCCCCACCCTTCCTTCACAGAAACCGCTGGGCTTTTCCTGTCTTGCCCTTCTGTCTCATGGGTGCTACAGAGGGGTCTCGCATCTGATCCTTTCCCTTTTCCTCTCTTCTCTGCCCTCAGGTAAGGGAACATGGTGGCGGGGACAAACTGTCCATACAACAATCTGTATATCTGGTCTAAAGTCTATCATAACCATTAATCAGCAAGGAAACACTGGTCTTCCTTATATCCACAGGATATTGGTTGCAATATCAGAAGACATGCCAAACTCTGAGGATGAGCAAGCCCCTTATATAAAATAGCACAGTGTTTACACATAACACGGACACATCTTCCCATATCCTTTAAATAATCTCTAGACTGCTTCTGAGAACAGTACGTCATAGGTAGTATATAAACTCTTACTGCACTACATTGTTGAGAGAGTGAAGAAAAGGAAGAACTCTATGCACCTTCACAGAGATACAACTTTACAAATATTTTTCCACCTGCAATTGATTGAATCCACAGGTATGGAATCAAAAGACACAGAGGGTTGAATGGATTTCTGAAACTAAGATACTTCCTCCAAACTACATAAATCCATAGTGAAACCAGATTCAAGGGCTCTTTTTATTATGCCACGGTGACTTGAACACAGTCACCCCAACTTAGTCATAACAGTTTTCTAGGTGATTATAGCTATGAGTAGCTATTTCTCATAAAAATCAATTTAATTTTAGTTTTCCTTTATTCCTGGAATTGTGCCTATTCCTTCATGCAACATTTTTTTTCTCTTTCAATTCATAGTTGTTTAAAATAGCAATAAAATGATATCAAGTTCAAAACAAGATGACAGGTTTTGACAACCAGGTCATGGGTTTCCTCAGTACTCACTGATCTCACTGGAGTTTATCTGTAGACCAAACCAACTTCACAATGCTGACATAGCACATGTGGTTCAAGAATGAGGATGGGTTGTTCAATAAGTGACCCAACTTCCTTTTTTATGAATGAGGGTCAAGATAAGAGTCTATGCACACTCTGGCTCTCTCAACTCTTTCAATCTAGACACTGCTGAAACAGGCAACATTAGAGACGAGGAACACAGAAACACAGACCCGAATTTCTTCTAGAAATTGATAAGTGTCTGGATGAACAAAATGACCAACATTTTTTTCTCATTTATTGTCACATCTTCCTAAAACTGGTTTCGTGAGATCAAACTTCAGGCTAATTACTAGCTGGTAGATATAGTTACCATGATCTCCTGGCCAGCCAAGATTAGGATTCTAAGGTTCTTTGTTCATAGCCAAGAGCAACTGACCATCTGAGTGTACGTGCATCTTAACTAAGTTACCTAGGAGTCACTTTTGGATGGAAGGGAGGGGAAATGTTTTCATACAAGGGTGTTCTGGAGAAAAGGACTGGAGTTAAGGAGGAGACAGACAAGCATAGTGGAGGAGGATGCTGAGGCAGATTTCCTTTTGGTCTGGGAGGAGCTGTTGGAGATCCATGGCAACGCATTAAGAACAGAAGCCAAAGGCATTATACACTCGAGACCATGCAATCTTGAGCATATGCTGTGCTGGTTGGAGGTTTAAGGACCCACATTCTTAGCAGAAGCAGGCAGAGGGTGTTCCCCATTTTATCACCACAGCATAGTGGCACTTTGCAGGGTTGTAGAACAGAGCTGTGTGGTGATGGCACCCAGGTAGGAAAGTGGGGCGCTAATGGAAAACTGCCAGCCAAGGCAGCCATACTCTCTCTCAGGTAGCCAGTTCATAAACTCCCGTGTGGTGTCCTGAGAAGTCCATGTGAAAAATACTCACAGTAAGAAACTTGCCCAGAATTTGAAATGTCTTCAGCTGTGGATGGAAGCGGGGAGTTGACACAATACTATCTATATTCGGTGTTGATGTTTGTACTCCCAGCCTGGTGAGACCTGTGATAGTCCAGTCGAATACACCAGTAAGACAGGCAGTTCTAGAGCTGACTCCTTTACGTTTAATGGGAGGAGTAAACTGGACAAAAAAACTCAGCTGAACAGAAGAGGTGTAAAGATGAGAAGTCTGGGTTCTGACCCACCTCCCAACCACGCTACCTCAAGAGGGATAAAGGTCATTCTCTTCAGTGTTCCGCCATTTGTGTCTACCGCTCCTTTGTCTTTAAGTCAAACTAACCAATCTTATCACACCCTGAAGTAACATTTTTTTAAAGCCCGCCTCTAAGTTAGTGAGTAACCAGCACACACCCTCTTCCTTCTCCTATCTCGTCCATTCCCAGGACTCCATCCCCGAAGCATGAGCCAGGCCAGACTCCCAGACAGGATTTCCTGGACTCTCTGACCTTGGAACTAAAAATCAATCCATCCAGTGCTTTAACAAAGATCAACTAGGGTGCATGCATGCATTCGTGTGTGTGGTGTGTGTGTGTGTGTGTGTGTGTGTGTGTGTGTGTGTGTGTGTGTGTCAGGGGTGGGGTGCTCTGATAGCTTCCTTACGTGCATAAGGCAGGGTTCCTATCACGGTCTCCTGGCACAAAGCCTGCTGGCTCCCCTGGAACCACCAGGAAACAAATTGCCAAGGGGAGAGAACGGTGTCCTCCCCTTTCCCACAGACTCTGAATGGAGGATGCTTACATCACTGGGCCTTTAAGATAGTGATTCCTAGGTTCACACGGATAGGTCTATGAAATACAAAGAGAACTGGAGGTCCTTTGGTTGCTGAGAGGTGAAGACCTCTGAGAAGGTGGGACTCAATCAAAACCCTAAAGAAGAATCCCAGGGAGTCAACACACCTCCTTGAAATCCAGGCAGACCCTCTTTCACACTCCCAGAACAGAGAGTAGTATACAAAGCAGAACTGGGGCTTGTCATAAAGGACTGTGAGCAAAGATTCCTCATCTGGGTTCCATGAACATTACTGCAGAAAATATAAAAGCATTATTATTATTATTAATGTGAACTTGTGACTTCATTGAACTTTAGATTATAGCAATTTATCCCTCTCAGACTACAAACAACAGTACCACACTACTTTAGAAAATGCTGGTGTTTTATTGGGATCTGAGATACTGCTCTAGGCTCAGGTGTTGGGGGCTTGGTGGCCAGCTGATGGGATTTGGGGAAGTCGTTGGATCCAGGGGGCTCTGACTTCATCAGAAGATCAATCTTTTGATGAACTCATAGCATGGCAGCATTTTGGGGACATGGTAGACAGTAAAAAAGTGGGGCCTAGTTGGAGGAAATACATTACTAATGTTGTACCCCAGAAAGAAACCTCTCATCCCCAGCCCCTTCTCTCTCTGCTTCCCCACTGCTGTGAGGTGAACAGCTCTGCTCCACTCCTTCATCCATGATGCACTGCCTTACCACAGGTCCAGGAACAACTGAACTGCCTCCCTTTTGAAATGATCGCCTGAGAACTAACACCATGAGGATGTCTACTGCAGCTAGGCATAAATGTGCATGCCCTCTGACACAGAAAGTCCACTCTTGAATATATGTCTCGATGAAAGAGAGTTGCAAAACCTTGAATTGAAAAATATCTATGGTCACTCAATGAGCAAACAGTAGGCTAACAATGTAGCTTTACTGTAAAATAACTTTTAAATTTTTATTTTATTTCTTAAGCTTTATTTTTGTTTTATTATTTTTCATTTTTGCATATGTATGTGTATGTGAGTCCAGATGCCCTCAGAGGACAGGGATATAAGATCCTTCTAGAGCTGGAATTAAAAGCAGTTGTGAGCTGCCTGATGTGAGTTCTGGGGACCAAACATGGGTCTTCTGCAAACACAGTACTTACTCCCCAATCACTGAGCTGTCTCTCCAGCCCCTTAACATAACTTACTTATTTTTAAAGCCCGTCCAAGGGAGACAGAGGGATCAAAGGGACAGCAGTGGCGGTGAAATCATCCAGAAACAAAAGGACAAGGAGCCTGTAAAGCCATGGCTGTGCAGCCAGCAACTTCTCTGACTGCCCACATCTCCCTCTTCTGATGGGAGCAATGAATACACGTATCCCTTTTCTGTCTGGCCATTGGGTGAAGGGTAGGTAATTTGCCATGGAGAGAACGAGCAGATCTGTCTTTGGATCAAGGGAAGCACTATCCTTAAACAATGTAGAGACTCTCATGTGGACCTGGTATTTGGGTTTGGCATCAGTGACCGCACCCCAACTCCATAAAGTGGATACCATGACCTCTCTATTTACAAACGGAAGACATGGCTCAGAGAGGGTTAGCAACCAACCTAGCATCACTAATGAATGCTGGAGGCAGCATTTTCTACGGGCAACTCAGCTCTAAAGTCATCTGGTGGCTACAAATGAACTGGAAATTGTACCACCTGATGCTTCAGATATCATAAATATTGCAGAGCCTATGTTCACCAGTAAATCCATAACTAATAACTCTACTTGTAGATGGGAAAGCACATTATCACGCTCTTCAGAAGTTTAAAAAACATTAAACTGCTTCAGAAAGCTAGGAGGAGCATTCTTATGGATGTAATAAAGTATTTCCAGGGCTGGGGAGAGAATTCAGGTGGTAAAGAGCTTATAGCATGGGCGTAAGGACTCTAGTTCGGATGCCCAGCACAGACACAAAACACCCGCAGTGGACACCTGTACTCCCGGCACTGAGGGAGGGGTCAGGAAGATCCCTGGGGCTTGCTAACCAGCTAGTCTGGTAGGATTCATGAGTTCCAGGTTCAGTGGAAGGCCCTGTCTCAAAAATGAAGAGGAGGAACCATTTAAACAACACATCTGATGTCAACCTCTGGCCTCCACACATATTGCATATGCATGTGTTTGCACACCCACATGTACATGTGACATACACATTCTCACTCCTCTTTCTCCCCCCTTCTCTCTCTCTCTCTGTCTCTCTCTCTGTCTCTCTCTCTCTCTCTCTCTCTCTCTGTCTCTCTCTCTGTCTCTCTCTCTGTCTCTCTCTCTCTCTCTCTCTCTCTCTCTCACACACACACACACACACACACACACACACACACACACACGCACGCACACACGCGCAGTATTTCTATGCTAATGGGAAGGGTAACTGAGGAATAAAACTAAAAGCAGCAGCTGTCCCGGGGTGGATCAGAAACAAAAGCTGTACAGCCATTCCTCATCCGATCACGCAACTCCTGCTCCGGGCAGCCCTGGCAGGGGGAGAGCACACCTCTGTCCTTTCCAGGCCAGTCTTTCAAAGGGTATCCTTTGCAGCAACCTGGGCTGAAGGTGGTGTGTGGGGGTACAGCACATGCAAAATATCTACAAACATGAAGGAGGTTTCCTCCGAGACACCAGGCAGCACTGCTCTTCACAACAGAGTCCCAGTCACTTTGGGGAGTAACAGAGGGGTGGCCTCTCGGAACACCAGATCACCCTGATAGTGTCAGAGAGCCTCCAGGTCTCCTTGAAAGTTCCAGAGCAATGTGGAACGACAAGGGCAAGTTCAGCCAGGGCTGCAGCTTTCCATCAGATGTGTTTCGCCTGCTCCAGATGCCAACTTTCATGCCTTCTAATCGAAAAAGAAAACAAAACAACACTTGCCCTTTCTTTCCTCCTTGTCTTATCTTTAAGTCCGCAAGAAAGCCTTTTCTAGGAGCCCCTCTCCAAAGAACGTCTCATGAAAGACCCTCAGCAGGAGGACACGGCACCTGTCTCTCTCACCAAGCCAGGTGGACGCTGCTGGCCGCGACTTTTGGGGAAGCAGCAGGTTGCTGGCACGGGCCCTCTGCACTTCTTTTCATAGGCTACCATGGTCAGGTGCTTTGTGGCAAGCTGCCAGCTCAAGCACTAATTAATTAAAGGGCTTTCCTTGCTGAGGATGTTGGCCATTTTGACATTTGGTTGGATGCTTGAGCTCATGGAAGCTGGGTAGAGTGGCTCTGCCTTCATCCTATTTGATCTCGCCAGTGGGAGAAACCAAGTGCCCAGAGTTGCAATAATCATATTAAGTACCATTTTCCTTTGCCAAAGCACAGTGCACTCTTTTCTTTATCCTTCCCTTGGGGAAAACTCCCACTGAGTCATTTACTGGGTTCCATGCTTATCTTGCAATTCCACACCGACAGTATCATTTTTTTTCAACATACGTAGGCAGTTCCACCAGCTGCATGGTTTGTAGTTTTAAAGGAGATCATTACATTTAGGTTCAACCCCAAACAGAACAGGACAGAGCTTATGATCCTTTGTGATAGTATTTACAAGGTGAGTTCCCCGTGAGGTAGTCAGGAATGACATCCAGCCCCTGAGCCAGAACAGAAATAGCCTTTGGATACCATGCAGACAAAATCTATTCAGAAACCCAGAGTTGCACTTAGGGAGATGAGTTCATGGCTCTCCCAAAGAAGAGCATGCACCACCTGCTCTGCTAGCAAAACATCTCATTTATGCATGTGTTATAGAATTTACACTTTTGTGATTCCCTTACCCACGCCTAGTTTTATCTGTCCCATACTGAGTCAGGAGCTAACTTGTAACAGGACTTAGCTTGACTTTGGCTCTCCAAATTATCTCCTTTAATATGTAATTAATTGAGTCTAGGTGAATCAAGCCGTCTTCTCTGGCAGAGTCTAAAAGGTGGAAAAAATGTTACCAGTCTGTGGCAGGCTGGGAAGATGGAAACAATTTATGATCAATACCTTGTTACCTTACATATGAGGCAGAAGTGGGGAGGAGAAGGAAGGAAGGATGGGACCACAGAGGAAGCTAAACAGAGAAGGTTTTCAGAAGAAGAACAAAGAAAAGGATCTCTTCACAGACCAGAGATTATGGTTGCAAAGGTGCCTGATGGACGGTTATATCTAGTTAAAAAGCTAAAATGGACTATCTCCCCAACACAATGGATGCTTTGTGTTCCATGCCACAGTAATAATGGAATGCTAGGGAGCTAAATCGTTTTGTTAATCCTCGAAATAAATGTATTCAAGCAGCTATAATCCCCATAAATGTAAGCAGGTTTCAGGTGCCAAGCTAAATTTGCCTAAGCTGATACTTCACTCTGCTTGAGCTGAGTAGAAACAAAATTTAAATTGTCAAAAACAGGTTGCATGAAAATGTGGCAATCAATCCAAAGCTATCCCTTTTCCAAAGGGAAGGCAGAGTTGAGGATACCTTTGTTTGAATTTCATGAAATGTCACAAACTCTATAGCTAACACTCCACATTTTTGTACAGAAATAGTTTAATTAGCAATGCCCCTGTGATGTCAGAGTGTGATGCTGGGAAAGTCCGCTGCTATGATACTGTTGTTATTGTTACTGACAAGATTCAAACAGTGCCAAACTAACCCACTGGGGCTCATTTTTTGCAGATGTTAATAGATAAATCCCTTATTCTCAAAGAGTCATCAATTGCCCATTACCTAATTCATTATCTTTATTTGAAAGCTCACAGTAGCTAGTCAATATATAGTAAATATTTTATATAATTTTATAAAACAAAGATATATTCTCTATGAGGTCTGAAAGGCATTGTCCTGAAATGGCACACAGAGTTCTAGAAAATCCTTTAACTTTTGTTCAAAAATTATTTTCTCTCTTCTCCTTCTCAATATGCCCTGTAAGTTTTCTCCATACCTATAAATTTCTGCCTTGCAAAGTAAAAGAAGAAAAACTAAGAAACTGACAGGAAATGAGAAGAGTTAAGAGACAAAGGACATGAGAAAAATAGGAAGAAATAAGAGGGGGAAGCTGTGGGGGGGTCCCTGGACAGCGGTCCTTAGGTCCTGTCCCTCTTCTGTGACCTTTCTTTGGAGAACAGCCCTCCACACTGCTGGTCCAGAGTTTGGGTGACCCTCATCAGTGCCCGGGCCTGCTCAGTCAACATGCTCAAATCTCCAGGCCCTGTGATTTATTCATGGGTGGCTACTCGACCACACTGGGTCAGTAAAGGTCAATTCTGGGGGGTTGCTTTGAATTTAGATAAAGACAAGTTCTTTTCACAAGTCAGTTGCTCAGTAGCCAGTTTCCAATTTCATGGCAGAATCCTGTTGTAGAGCAAAATCAAAGTTGTTGAAAATGTGAGCAGATGATAGGAAAAACAGAGAGAAATTCCCAATGGTATCACTTAGGCATCTGAATGTGCTCATGCCTGGAATCAACTATTCTTGGCCTTTGTCCAATTATATTTGGCATTTTCCTTAAGCCAGTTGGAGTTGGTTTATGGCACTTATAACAATGTGACACAGAGTTCAAATTACTGGCATATTATACATATTTGCTAATGAATTAATAAGTGATATTAACAAGACTAATGTTCACAAATGAGGTGATTTAATAAATAATGAAAAGCTCTCACATTGACCTGGGATGCTCTTCAGAGTAAGTGAGAAGTACTTCAGACCCACTTGCGTTCTTTATAAGTAGATAAGGAAACAACTTGAACCCTGGCAACCAACAGCCTGGGTACCATTCTGTGCCTTACTATTGGGTGACCTTAGACAAGTTAATTAACTCCTCTTCACCTCCATTTCCTCATCTAGACATAGAGTTGGTAACCATACCTCATGAGTCCATTGTGAGGACTAAATGGATTAATCTCTACAAAGGGTTTAATAGAGTCACTGGCACACAATAAACCTTTAATAGCTGTTATATTATTAATATTCAGTAAGTGCTAGTCTGGTACTTACATCCAGCCAGCCACATTAGCCTCTTCCCTCCTCAATATATGCTCCAGGTATAATCTAACCTAGGTTTTGGACTGTCTGTTCCCTGTACCTGGAATGCATTCTTCCAAAAATCAGTGCAAC